>PVHY01009475.1:0-56178 GCA_004024945.1 Uropsilus gracilis
ACCTGGATGTACCTAGAAGAAATCATTCTAGCAGAAATGAGTCAGATAGAAAGGGACAGAAACCAAATGGTTTCACTAATATATGGTCAACCAAATGAAACTGCACAAGGGGAGAATGGGGACCAGCTGGAGCGGGTGGGAAGGGGAGGTGGTGGGTGACCCCCAGGGACTGAAATGATGTGAAATATATATAAATAAATAAATTTTAAAAAATATATATATAAATACTTAGGATTAAACAAAATTTAACTTTCAGTACTTCAGTTTCACTAGTAACATTCAGATGTTCAATGGACACATGTGGTCAGTGGTACCATACTGGACAGTGCAGCTACAAAATGATTATGAATCCAACATTAGAGAAAGTTCTCTTTGACAGTGCAAATCTAGAACCACAGAAGTTTGCAGCAAGAGCCAGGAGAATGGAACTTGTAAGAATTCCCTGAGGCAACTGGCATTCTGCTACATTTGGCTTCTATATAATTTCTGTGACCACAATGTACCCCAAATCAAAAAAGCTTCACTAACAAATACACATAGAACACCTACTCCTGGAAACCTAGGTGCTAAGAGAGACACAAAAGTAAATAAAGTAGGTCTGGTTCTCAAGGAACTTAATGTCTAAAGGGGGGAAATATGTAAACAAATAACCGTAACACAGAAAGAAAAGTGACAAACATTCTAAAGGGTACAATAAAAACATTTTCAAAGAAGGGACAGACTACTTTTACTTGAAGTTTTTAAGAAGGTTTCTGAAATGAAGCTTTATTTGAGCTGAAACTAGAAAAGGCAGTGGGGTGTGGTGGAAAAATGCTGGGGAACCAAGCATTCCAAAGGTAATCTATAGGCTCAATTATGCCCTAACTAATGGTGTGACTTTGGATATACCAGGCTTTACGCCACAGTTTCTTTATTGAATTAGATGAGAAAAAGGAGAAATCAATTTCCAAATGGAGTGACCAGTGCAAGAAAAAGCAGAGATAGATGGGTTTGTGTAGAGGAACTCAAATAACTCAATTAATACTGAAGTGCAGCTACAATATAAATATTGTATAATATGTTCCTGAGCATTAGATAATTCTGAGACAACCCAAAAAATTTTATACACAAAAATGAAAACTAACCATCACAAAAACAAAAGCCAGATTTTAGCAATGTCTTTCTCTCTCCTCCCCAACTTTATTGACATAAGATTGTCTCTGTTTAAGATGTATAATGCGTTCATTTGATACATATTGCAAAATGATTGCCACCACCCATTAGCTAACACTTCTGGCCCATCACATAATTATCACTTCTTTGTTATTGTGAGAATATTTAGGATCTACTTTCTTATACACTTTCAAGCCTTTAATGATAAATAAAATGAGGAAAACAAACATGGATCATTCCATTCTGGCCAAGAGCCAGAGTCAGAGGAGGTTGAGTGTAGGGCCCAGGCATATCCAGGCACCCTCTCCCAACCCCAGACACCTGCACAGAGGAGAAAACAGTGAAATCACACAGGCAAGTCACAGTGACCCAATGGAAATTCAACCAATCATTGCTTGACACATTTTCCCACCACTCAGAATTGCACTAACTGAAAGCTCTACTTGCATAAATTAGACCTAGTAATGCCCTTTTACCTTTATAAACACTCCCCCAGAGGTCCTTGGGTATTCAGCTTAAGTGCTCTTTGTGTTCTCTGGACTATAATCTGGAAACCCTGAATAAACATTTGCTGTAACATAGCATGTTTATGTGTGTGTATATATATCTACACACTATGTACATATGTATTTTCTTAGTATTAAGTGTATATTCACCATGCTATCCATTAGAATCAGAACTTATTTTTCTCCTAACTGGAAGTTTGTACCCTGTGACCAACATCTTCCCATTTCTCCCATTCCCCAGTCACTGGTAATCATCATTCTACTCTCTGCTTCTATGACTGCAGCTTTTTTAGATTTCACATGTAAGTGACACTTTGTCTTTTTCTGTCCGGCTTATTTCAATTAGCATAATTCCCTCAACACCCATCTAAATATCTGCAAATGGCAGGTTTTCTTCCTTCTCATAGCTGAATAATATTCCACTGTATACAAACATCATATCTTTACCTAGTCATCACTGATGGTCACTTAGGTTGTTTCCACATCTTGACTATTGTGAATAATGCAAGCAATGATCATGAAAGTGCAGAAATCTCTTAGAGATTTTGTTTTCATTTCCTTTGGATATATATATCTGGAAGTGGGAATTCTCAATCAAATAATCCTGGATCATTTTCATGTATACCTACCAGCAACACCCCCACCAATGATGCACTAAGATATTTTTCTCTAAATATTCACTGTCATGTGTTGTATGTTATCTTTTTGGTGAGATCCTTTCCAACAGGTGTAAGATCGTTTTTTATTGTGGTTTTGATACAGGGTAGTGACCACTGATAAAAAAATTGTTTTGGTACCAAAATACAATGGGCAGAGTCTGAGAGAAAGACCTCTGGGAGAGAAAATAAGAAGTAGGAAGAGAGGGCATATAAGAAGGGAAAAGCAAGGAGAGAGAGAAGAAAAGGAAGAGAGATGAGAATGGCCCATGTGGTTTGGCCAGGGGAAGCCCCCTGGAAGAGTGAGCTGTTAGTGGCAAGTAACCACATGGTGGGAGAGTAGTTCTGCAGAGATGCCGATGTGAAGTTGGATACTGGAATGGCAGGCCAGGAGTAACCAGGGGCTCCTGAAGGCAGGCCTGGTGGATTTGGCCAGATGCTGCCAAAGGTGGGCCTGGTAAAGGAGTACAAGGAGCCACAGCAAGGCAGTATATTTGGAAAGCTGATTTGAGATTAGCAATTGTGGAAGAAATTTGAAGAGACTTAGAGAAGCAGAGCAGTGCGGAACACTGGAGGAAAAGTGAAGAGAAGACACCAGAGAAAAGCTGGAATTTACAAAGTACCTGCCTCAGTTTTGGAGGGACAAAGGGGCACCATCTTGGACATGTGTCTTTGGGAACTTTGGGGCTGAAAATAATGACTGGGGTCAGATAACTGGCCGTTTGTGTCAGTAAGGACTTTTTGTTTTTCCTTTTCTTCCTGTGGCTTGTTTGGAGCCTATCAGTACTTTATCCTTCTTGCTAGTTATCTATTCCATTTTGGTTTTAACTCCATTTTGCTGCTTCTTTGCCATATATTTCTGGACTCTGGATTAGGGAGTGTGTCTTTCAACCCTTTGTCAGTAGGTCAGTTTCCTCGTTGGAGACAGACATCAGCGGATGGTTAGCCTTGCTTGTCTCATTTCTCAGTTTGCAATTTGCACCTCAGCCTTGGAGCCACTGCAAGGTTTCTGTGGCTTTCCTCCCACTATGGTGAAGAAGAGTAACTAGTTCTCCCCGTAGGTTTCCCTGAGCCTTGATTTTGACTCCCAGACCTTAGGGATGATATAGATATAGCTCTGAGATAAGTCCTCAGTATAGTTGGTCATACAGTCCTTTATCCATTGATTTCCTCCATGCTCTTCATGGATCCTGCCCAGGAGATGGGTGTGCCAGGGCTTTTGTTGTTGTTCTGTGGCCTCCTCTATGTCTAAAGCAGTTCATTAATGTTTTTCTTGTTCCTGGTGAGGACTGGCTGGAGTGAAAGTAAGACCAGAAGAAGGTGTTGCCACCTGCCATCCCTAATCCTTCCCCACATGCCCATGCCCTAGCAGGACTTGGGATCTGTGTGGGGACCCCCCCATCTCCTTTGGGTGACTCCCCCCTCCCTGCCCTTGCCCCTGTCCAGGTTGCACTTACCTAGGCAGGGACCCTCTCCCCCAGAGCCCTCCCAGAGATGAATGCCACTTGGGAGGCATGTAGCTGGGTCCCCCGCCCCACCAGAGGCCAGCACACGTGCAGCACCCAGAGAAGGATGCATTCTGCCTGCAGAAGTTTTTTAGTTTGAAGCAGTTCCACTTACTAATTTTTGGTTTTGTTGCTTGTGCTTTTGGTGTCATACTCAAAAAATCATTGCTAAGACCAATCAATGTCAAGAAATTTTTTCTGTGTTTTCATCTAGGATTTTTGTGGTCTCATGTTTAGGTCTTTAATCCATTTGAGTTAAATTTTGTTAGTGGTATAAGACCGGAACCCAATTTCAGTCTTCTGTGTGAGGTTACCCAGTTTTCTCCATATCCTTTATTGAAAAGTTTCTCCTTTTGCCGTTGAGTATTCTTGACTCCCTTCTCAAAAATTAGTTTACCACACATGTGAAGGTTGTTTCTGCACCCTGGTTTCTGGGTTCTGATTCCTTGGTCTATATGTCTTTTTTCCTTTTTATGCCTGTATCACATTGTTTCGACATCTGTAAATTTGTGGTATAGTTTTAAACCAGCGTATGTAATATCTCCAGCTTTCTTCTTCCCCATAATTGCTTTATTTATTCAGGGTCTTTTGTGGTTTTCTTTCATACTGTCTTGATAGTTTAGATCAAATATGAAAAACAATGTAGAGAGAATAGAAGCAATTGCATTTGCATTTGAATATGGTCTTTAAATGGAGATCGAGATTTATTCAATTAATTTGGAAGCCTTTAGAACAAGACTATATTATTCATGGAAAATATAAGTGAAAGCCACCCTTTGGGAAATAATAAATAAAATTACAGGGTATTTCTGAGGGGAAGAGAGTCAGTCTGAGAACCCACTGTTGAGCAGACTATGAAAGGGGAAAGCTGTCATAAAAACAGCAAAACTAAGCCTATGATAGTGAAAATAAAATCTAGATGATATGTGGAATATAGAGTCCCTTGTTAAAAAGCACACAGAAAGAGTGCATAAGTAAAATACCAGCTCAGCGGGTTTTATAGATCTCTATCTCTAAAGTGAGTATGAATATAGAGAAAAATATTTATATTTTGTAGTTATACCAAAAGATTTCTCAGTAGTTCCATGATCATTTTCTTGTATTTATATTTTTATATACACAAAGAAAGATTAGAATAAGTAAACATATATGCTGTATGGATACAGATATGCTAAAATGTTTATTTAATGGTTAGAATTAAAAGTTCCTAGAAGTTGTTTTTCTAACCATACAGTTCTCTGCTGGCTAAGAATACATATCTCGGTAACTCTACTCTTCCTCTAACAACTTGAAAATAAGGTCCAATATAAAACCAAGGGAGAGACACAGCTGTGCTAATTAGAGATATTATGTGACCATCTACTTATCCAAGTTTCTAAAATAGCCTGAAGGGGTACTCTTTCCAAGATTTATAGAATCTGCTTTTAAAATAAATACGAATTATTTACTAAGTATATGACTGAAATCCATGTCCATATTTGTTCTGGAGCCCTTATGTCCAAACTAATGTCACCTTTTCTATGCTAATCTATTGCTACAGATGACTTTCATTACTATATGTCAACTAGCTAATTTTAATTGTTACCACAACTGAGAACAACTAGCTCTTATTCAACAAAATCTCTAATTATGTGTTCTTTTTCCCTTTTCCTTTGTTTTCTTTTTCTAAGACAAGAACTCCAAGTGATAAATTTAACCTGTAGACATGGTCAGTTCAAAGTGAAAGACTGGGGACTTCAATTTTTTTCATTAAATAACTAATCCATATTTTAAAGAAAACTGTCCATACGATTTAAGTTTTCAAATTGGTTGTGCTAAAGTTATTTATGTTATTCTTTCTTGTGTTGCAATGCTTTGTACTTTTGTAAATCTGTTCTGAATGTGTGATTGTATCCTTTATGATATCCAGTACTGTTTATTTGCCTTTTTGTTTTTTTATCCATCTTAAAGACTATATATGCATATTAGATTTTATCTAAAAATTAATTTGGTTGTATTTACTCTGTTATGACTTTGTTTTCTACTTCAGCTTTTCTGCTCTAGTGTTTTATTTCTGTTAAGGTTAAAATGTATTCCTTCTGGAAAAGAGATACTGAAGTACTGAAGTCCTAGGCCCCAGTACCTGACTTTATTTGGAAGTAGGATTATTGCACATGTAATTAGTTAAGTTGCTGAGCAATCATACTCCAATAGAATGGGTCCTAATTCAAGATCACCAGTGTTCATGTAAAAGGAGGGGAAATTTGAATTCAGAAGGAAGGCAATGTGAAAACACAGGGAAAATTTCACGTTAATACAGGATGAGAGTAATGCAGATGTAAAGCAAAAACCGCCTGAGGCTATCAAAAACTAGAAGAGTGGCTTGAGCATTCCTTCCATAGCACCTTCAGAGAGAACATTGCCCTACCTGTATTTTGATTTCAGGTTTCTGGCCTCCAACACAGAAAATACATTTCAGTTGTTTTAAACCACCAAGTTTGTAATACTTTGTTAGAATAGCTCTAAGAAACTAGCATGCCTTCCATCTCCACTTTTTGTTACTCTATTGACTTTTTAGGTTCTATACTGAAACTACAACTTGCTGTTTTCAACTTCATCTTCTTAATAAATTAAGGACATAAATGTCCTTTACATACTATTTGACTTGCATTCCTTCTTTTCTAAATATCTTTAAATTTTGTTGTAATTTTCTTTTCAATCAAGCTATTTGGTTGTAATTTTCTATTTTAAAACATGAAAAAAAATTATAATTGCATTTTTAGTGCTAATTTCTAATGTAATTGTCTAGTCTGATTATACACAGTATCTTGATTATTTTTAATTTGTAGATAATGCTTTTTTTTTTTTGAGACTAGGTCTTGCTATGTTGCCCAGGGTTTTCTCAAACTCATGGACTCAAGTGATCCCTAGCCTCAGCCTCCCAGGTAACTGGGATTACAGGCATGTGCCACCAGGCCCAGGATAAATTTCTTTTGTAAATGTTCAGTAAATATCTAAAAGAATGCCCTGCATAAATTCTTTATTGACCTGATTTAAATTATATATCTATACATATATAATCTATCCAATATGTGCAGGAAATAAAACTTAAATGTTGTGTTCAAATATTCTATGTAGTTGTCAATTTCTTTTATTCTGTTTGGTCTATCAAAGATGCTAAATTTTTTAAGCATGATACTGGTTTGTAAATAGCTCTATAATATGGTCTTTTTCCTTATGAATTTTGAAGGACCCACAGATTTATAAATGTTAGATATAACATGCTATGTCTATATGCCCTTTTAATTTTTTGTTTTTTAAATTCTATTACATCTGATATTAATTTTTATACTACTTTGCTTTCATTAATATTTTTATTGTGAATCACATTCTGCTCCTTTTTTCATTTTTCTATAGGATTTGACTTTAGATATGTCTCTCTGCTTACTGAGATACACTTGATACAAAATATTATATTCATTTTAGATGTACAGTACATGATTCCATACTTGTATACATTATAAAATGATAATCAAAATAATTCTAATTAAGATCTATCACCACACATTGTTATAATCTTTTATTTAGGATAAGAACTTAGACAATCTATTCAAGTAACAAAAATTGAAGATCCACAATGACACAAAGAGTACAATACAGTATCATTAATTATAGTCACCAAGTTGTACATTACATCCCTATAACTTACTTAATGTATAACTAGAAATTCGTATCTTTTGAATTTCTTTGTCCATTTTGCCAACTCCCACCCCCATCTTTGGCAACCAGAAATCTGTACTCTGTACCTATGAGTTCAGTTTAAAATTGTTTTATGTAGTGTACATATAAGTAAGATTATATGATATTTGTCTCTCTCACTCTGACTTATTTCACTTAGCATAATGTTTTAAAGGTTCAAATATTTACAAATAGCAATAATATCTTCCTTTTGGGGTACATAATATTCCAGTGTGTATGTATATTGATTTTGTAACTTTACTCAAATTTATTCTAGGAAATTTTTGGTAGAGTCTTTAGAGTCTCATATATACGTATATATATCCTATATATCATATATATGCTATTTTCTATGAAAAATGCTGATAGTTGTAATTCTTTCTTTCTGAATTAAATTCCTTTTACCTTTTTCAATACCATATTGAATGAAAAGTGGTAAGAGTAATCACCTTTGTCTTATCTTTGTTTTGTTCCTCAACTTGAAAGTTTTCAGTTCTTCACCACTGACTATGATTTTAGTTGTTGGTGTGCCACATAAAGCCTGTCTCTTATTTTTCTTTTTTGGAATAACATCTTTTTCCTTGGTGAAGACCTGTGCTTCTAGAATGTAGTAGACTGTGCTGCTCATTCTCCAGGAGTAACTGTGAGTCACATAGCCCATCTGAGCACGTCAGGAACCTCTTGTAGGGTAGATGTGTGGCATAGGTTCCAGGTTCCTTTATTTTGGAATTTCCTGTAGTGTAGGAGACTCTCATTTTCTCCAGACCTGTGTGCTCACTGGGTTCCATGTCTCCTCATTCATGCTGGCCATCTCCTCCATTCCAATGACTATGATGTGATGCTGCATCTGAGTCTTCTTATGGTTCTGGCATCTGGCATTGAGAACCAATTCCCAGCCACTGGCAGTGAATAAGTTCCCCGGTAGGGACAGACTTTAGCAGAGGGTTGGTCCAGCTCATCTCTCTCACTCTCTCATGGTTTACAGTTCTGTCATGGGGCTATAATTACATCTCTGCAGCTTTCTCCCCCATTGGAGAAGGAGGGAGCCTCACTCACATTGCACGTAACTCTGGACCAGGGGTTTAGTTCCCCAACCTCCAAAGACGTTGTGAGTGGAACTCTGTGACAGATCATCGCTATGATCAGTCTCACAGTTTTGTCTTTTATGGTTCTGACCCAAGTGATGAGTGAATCCAGGATCTGTATTTGTTCTTCTCCTGTACATCTGAAGCTGGAGTGCCTGGTTTTCTCATTCCTAGTGATCTGATTGAAGTGGGAGTTAAACAGAGGGAGACCCCCACCCCAGTCCATGCGCACACACCCCAGCAGAAGTACCTAACCCCCAACCCCCCATCCATGTTCAGGCAGAGGCTGGAGACCCCAGTGGCATAGGACTCACCCTGCAACCTAAATCGTAGCAGGGATGTGCTGGGAGCCCTCAGAGCCAAGGCCTTCCAGAGAAAGTTTCAGCCAATTTTTTATCAATTCCTTGTAAAATCTTTCATTTCTAATTTTATTTATTTGAGTGCTCTCTCATTTCTCCTTGTAAATCAAGCAAAAGAGTTGTCTATTTTATTTAGCTAACTTCAAGGGGGAAAAAAAAAACCCAGCTCTTAACTTCATTCATCTTTTCTATTGATTTTTGATGGTTCACCTTGATCTTCCCTATTTGCCTCCTTCTACCAACTTTGGATTTAGTTGTTCTTTTTTTTTTTTCTTGTCCTTTAAAATATAAAGATAGATTGGCATTTTTCTTCTTATTTCATGAATTAGATGTCACTATGAACAGTCCTTTTAGATATGCTTTTGGTATGTTGTTATTTCTATTTTTTTAAAATTTTAATTGATTACACATATTCCCCAGGGTTCTTCCACTACTGTGTCCCCCCAAATCAACTTAGTCTCTTGTACCCACCCTTCTCCCATTCCTACTCCCTCCCCCTCTCTTGCTCTATGCTTCAGTTCTGTTGACACTTAGTTTCTAAATTTTTTAAATTTTATTTGTTCTTATGTTTGTTCATTTCCCCTTTATCCCCACTTATAAGTGAGACCATCCCATATTTCTCTTTTTCTTTCTGGCTTATTTCTTCTAACATGATTCCTTCTAAGTCCATCCATGTTATAAGATATGCCTCAAATTTGTCACTTTTAATTGCTAGATAATATTCCATGGTGTACATATACCACAATTTTCTGATCTATTCATCTGTTTTTGGACATCTAGGTTGTTTCCATATTCTGACTATTGTAAATAGTGTTTCAATGAACATCTGAGTGCAGGTGTCCTTTTGAATTAGAGTTTTTGTATCCTTTTGGTAGATTCCCAGAAGTAGAATTGTTTTCTCTATTTTCATTTATCTCAAGGTAATTTTGTTTCTTCTTTGACCCTTCTGTTTGTCAGAAGCATGTTGTTTAATCTCCAGATACTTGTGAATTTTCCACTTTTTTCTTGTAATTGATTTATAGTTCCTCTGTGGTCAGAAAAGATGTTTGATATTATTTCAGTCTTCCTAAATTTATGATGGTTTATTTTATGGCCTAATATAGATGATTGATTGTGAAAATACTCCATGTGTGTTTTGAAATGATTGTGTGCTCAATTGTTTTTGAAAGGAACATTCTGTTTATATCTCTTAAGTCCATTTGATTTAACATGTAATTTAAAGTCAATGTTTCTTTACTACTTCCGCTGGATGATCTACTCAGTGATGAAAGTAGGATATTAAGGTCTTTAATTTTATGTAATATTATCTACTTTTCCTTTGGGCTTGCTAATATTTGTTTTATGTAACTAAGTACTCCTATCTTGGGTGCATCATATTCACAAATGTTATATCCTCTTGTTGGACTGGACCACTTATAATTATATAATGGCTTTACTTTTTATTATAGGTTTTTTTTTTTTAAGTCTATCTTATGTGGTATAGGTATAGCTATCACAACTTTCTTTTTGCTTCTATTTTCATGGAATATATTTCTCCATACCTTCATTTTCAGTCTGTCTTTATATCTGCTTCTTATAATCAGTGTAAGAGGAGTCTTTTTTAAAATTAATTTAAGCATTATGTCTTTTGATAGATTTTAGTCAATTTACACTTAACATAATTATTGGTATGTATGTACTTATAGCCATTTTCTTAATTGTTTTCTTACAGTTCTTACTGTTTTCTTGACTTTTCTTCTTTTTTGTTCTCATCTTTTATGATTTGATGATTTTCTATTGTGCTATGCTTAGACTCCTTTCTCTTTACCTTTTGTGTATCTGCTATAGGTTTTAGTTCATGGTTTCCATTAGGCTTACATAAAACAATCTATATTTGTAACAGTCTGTTTTACGCTAATAACTTAAATTTGGATTCATTCTAAAGCATTATAATTTTACCCCATCCATTTTATGTTGTTTATGTCATATTTTACATCTTTTAATTCTGTGTATTCACTGGCAAAGTATTGTCTTCATTGCTGTTTTTACTACTTTTCTTTTAATCTCTTATACTAACTTCTCAAGTTTTCCTCCTGCCACCTCTGCATTATTGTTGTTCTTAATTTTACTATATATTTATAATTAATAGTGAGGGTTATGCTTCCATGTTTTTCTATTACTAATTAGTACTCTTTCATTTCAGCTTGAAGAATTTCCTTTGATGATTCATGTAAGACTTGTTTAAAGATGCTTGCTTGGAAAACACTCTTTCTCCTTTGGTTCTGAAAAACAACTTTAATGGATAGAGTGTCTACCATAGTTGGTTAATAACTTTTTTCTTTTAGCATTTTGAATATATCATATTCCTTGTTGACTTCAAAATTTCTGCTGAAAATCTCATATTCTTATTGGGGCTCCCTTGTGTGAAACAAGCTGTTTTTCTTTTGCTGCATTTATGATTCTCTCCTTTCTTTAACTTTTGACACTTTAAAATATATTGTGTTGTGGTATGACTCTGTTTGAGCTTACCTAGTTTGGAACTTTCTTGGTTTCCTGGATCTTAATGTCTGTTTCATTCTCCAGGCTAAGGAACTTTTCAGCTGTTATTTTAAATAGCTTTTCTTCCCCTTTCTCTTCCTCTCCTTCATCTGAAACTCCCAGAATGCAATAGCAGGTCCACTTGATATAGTCCCTTAAGTCCCATGAGCCTCTTCACACCTTGATTATTTTTTCTTTTTGCTGATCTAGTTACATGAGTTTCACTGCCCTGTCTTTGAGTTCATTGACACTTTCTTCCACTTCATCCTGTCTGCTGTTGAGCCTCTTATGTATCTATTTCAGTAGAATTATTATATATTTCAGTTCTGTGATATATGCTTGAAACTTTGTTATATTTTCTTTTTGTGGAATTTCTTACTTTGTTCATTGTTCTTCTGAGTTGGTGAACAGCTTTATGACTGTGATTTTGAACTATTTATCAAGTAAATCACCAAGACCTTAAGACATTATCTAAGTATTTGCTTTGTTATTTCATTGGAACATATACTTGTGTTTTTTCTGTTTACTTGACTTTCTGTGTTTGTTACTGTGAATTAGATATAATAAGCCCCACTTTCATGGGAAGTCTGAGAGATGGGTATTACTGTCTGCCATACTGTGTGAGAGAATTCTTTGCTCAGAAAATTCTTCTCACCCTCCCTTTATATTTGTACTGGTTTTTTAAATCACAGATCATCTCCACATCCTCAGGGAAACCTTCCCCAACCAGTTGTTTCACATTTTTAATCTCTTATTAGTCTCTTTTTTTTCTTGCCTCTTTACCCTGTTTCCTGCATGAAATCCTCAGCACCTTCTCCAGTTTACTAATTTTATCTTTAATTATTTCTAGTCTAGAGTTTATTTCACCAATAGGACTTTTACTTTGATAAATCTAATTTTTATTTTCAAGATTTCTAATTGTTCTTTTCACTATCCATCCATTCTGATTTCATTCATCCTGAAATTTTTCTGATAAAACTGTACTCCCTAGAATAGAACTGATTTCTTAATTTATCCCTTAACATATTCTAGACATGTTCAAATATTTTCTCACATGATTACATAGTTTCAACAGGAGTGATTTCATGTTCTTATTTATTGATAGTCCTTAATTGATAGTCCTTTTTGTGTTGGACTTCTGTTGAAACTCATCTTGAGTCTAGGCTTGTGTTCCCTCTGTATCTAGGTCGGTTTCATCTTCCCTCTACTTCCAGTATGCTTACTTCTTCTTGTATAAAGGATTTGTGATTATCTTCATTCTGTGCTTGGCTTCTTGGGCTCTAGTTCAGACATACATCTATAGTGAAGCTACAGATAGCCACTCCACAATGATATTAAGGACAGCACAGATGTAGGCACCAAAGTCAAGTGATGGAATTTACCTTTCCCTAGTCACAAAGTTATATTGATGTCTTCTCCTCTCATTAACTCCACAGTTTGTTAATATGTGTGGTCCCAGTCAGGAACAGCTTCTAATTCAGTATCCTCTCTACCTGTCTTCGCCACTGGCTTTAGGCAGTGAAAACCTCAGCCTCCCATCTCAACATGAAACTCTTTTAATTTGCTTTGGAAGAGCAAAAATCTAGCTAATATTGCCTGGTTTCAGACTTACAACCTAGTAAGCACATGGCTTATGTGTTTCCATTCTAATTCTAAGTCACAGAAGTACTTATTTAGTCTTTAAGTTTTATTTATCTTTGCTATTTGTTTGGAATAAAGATGTTTCATAGAACAAGTTTTCAGAACTGTTTGGACTAGGTTTGCATACTGACTTCTTCAGTAATTTGTAAGATATCAAAATACATTCAGCTCACTCTTTTTTTTTAATTTTCCTTTTTTTTTTCTCACAACCTTGTTCACATATATGTAATTGTTGATCCCCTGATATATGGTCCTTCCTCTTACCTCTTCCCTCTCCCTTCATCCCCCTACATCCTCCCGCAGGTTACTCTTATTCCCCTCTTTCTGCAATTTGTTGATTGGTAAAGTTGTTAATCAGTTGGTTTTTCAACAACAACCAAGCGTTGTTTGATCCATTGGTTTTTTCCATTATCTGGTAAATGTTCTTTTCCTGGGCGAGGACCTAAGCTCCTGTCATTTGTTGGTCCATGCTGTTTAAGTTTCTCAGAATAACTCTGAAGCAGATAGCCCATCTGAGTTCATTTGGGGCCTCTTGTAGTCCAGGTGTGTGGCATTACTCTCCAAGTTCCTTTATTGCGACATTTTCTGTTGTGAAGTTGACAGTCTCCTTTTCTCCAGACCCATGTGGTTGCTGGGATTTGTGACTCCTCATTCATGCTGGCTGCCTCCTCAGTTCTGGTGTCTATCCCATGGTACAGTTTTTAAGCCTTATAGTTCTGGTTCTGGCATTGGGATCCCAACTCTCAGTCCTTGGTATTAGATGGGTTCTGCATTGGGGACAGACTTCAGTCCAGTTCCTCTCTGCTCTTGTGGTTTACAGTTCTGTCAGGGGACTGCAGCCCCTTTTCTGTGACTGTCTTTCCTGAATGGGAGAGGATGGTACTTCTCTCATGTTGGTAGCATCTCTGGATCAGGGGTTTGTTTCTTAAACCCCTACAGTGTTGTAGGTGAAGCTCATTGCTAGGTCACTTATGTGACTAGTTTCACAGTCATGTCTTGTGGTTCTGTTCTTGCTTAGTTTGGGTCTCACCCAGGTGATGATCATGCCCAAGGCCTTTGTTCTTCTTTTCTCCTGTGTGTCAGTGAGTAGATTGTTGGTTTCCCCATTTCTAGTAAGATCTATTAGAAATGGGAGTGACAAGAGGGGGAACTCCTTGCCCCTCCATACTCCTCATCCCCCATCCCTGCTCTGCCAATAGCATGTACCCACCAGCACAGGTACTGCCTAGCCCCTGAACACATAGGTGCTAAAGGCAGCCCTCTCTGACCTGGGACCCCAGTGGGGTGCCTACCCCAGTTCCTTGCTGGTGGCCAAGGCTGTGGCAGGGATGTTGTTTGGGAGCCTTTTATGAGCTCCAGCTTTGTGGAAGGGAACTCAGACCCCACCCCTGGGTCTGGCTAGACTGGGTCCAGCCTGGATGGCATGGCCAAGTCATTCTCCCTTGCCTGACCACATGCCAGAGAGAGGTGCTGCCCCACCCCCGGGCACATAGGATCTAAAGACAGCCCTCCCTGACCCAGGACCCCAGTGGGTGCTTACCCCAGTCCCCAGCTGGCGGCCAAGGCCACTGCACAGCTCACTCTTTCTTTAAACAACAACAGGATCTATTCTGTGGTTACCTTTACAACTAAAATATTGTCAAGAACATGTTCTTGGAATGAGCATATCTTAATATCTGATTATCAAATAATTAGCTTGATTCATAATCCAATTCAATTATGATATTGAAAATATCAAATTTTCCATTTTTTGCTAGGTATTCTTATCTACATTTTCATATAAAAACAAACATTTCCAAGTGAAAGAGCAATGTGGGAGAAATGTCACCCTTTGCTCCTGAATTCTGAGATCTTCTAATGATTATTTCTACCAATTAAACTCAAGAATAATTAAAATGTGGTTTATTGCTGTGGTTCTTGGAATTTCTTACAGTCAACTCAGAATTAAAGCATCTCAGAGTTGGAAGAAATTCTTCATATAACCACAATGAAAATTTTTCTCTCAGTCTGCATCAAATTTGTGGAGGTTAGTGCCTAATAGGCTAACACTTTAGAGAGTCCATAGCAAAGATAAAAGCCCACTTCAAAGGAGGTTCTTATATTAAGCTGGTTTCTTTGGAGAGAATTCATTTCCATGAGAAATGTTTTGAAAACTTTTTGATGGAAGAGAGAGGACAGAATACACTGTTTTGGCTTCACCTTTTTTAAACAACAGGAATCATATTTCTAGAGGCAAGCATTACATGCTTAACAATCAGCTCTCAGAAAACAAAATTTATTGTACCTTCCAATTTCCATGGTGTAAATACTCCTACCATAGCTGATTTCAAACCACCAATATGTCATTACTAAATAAAGAACCGGAGAGGATGCCAACAATAGGTTTTCTGACTGGATAAGTGATAAACTACTGTGATAATGCCAAGTCCAAAAAGACACTTTCAGACCTCAACTTGACCTCTCAACATCATTCAGCATAGTTGCTCACACCATTTTTGAAACATTTTCCCCTTGACCTTTCTGTCAGCCATGGTATTTCTTCCTTTCTCCTATGCTCAGGTTAATCTAAATTTCATAGCCAGCCCTTTCTCCTATCCTTTGCCTCTATCGTTAGAGACTAACAGCACGCCTAAAGACTCTTGCTGTTTTCTCTCTACATTTCCTCTCTGGGTAATGTCCACCAATCCTACAGGTTTTATGTATCACCAAAATGATATTAGCACCCATATTTTTATCTCCAGTTTAGACCTTTTTACAGGCTCTCAGCCTGTATATTCAACTGCATACTCACATACCTCAGATTCAAACCAAATTTAACTTTCCCAGAACTAAAATTGTGATCCTCTTCCTCCCTCTTCCTCATCTCTAAGTAAATGGAAGAATTATCTGTTCACTTACTTAAAGCTGCAAGCTTAGAAGTCATCTTTGCAAACTCACTCCCCTTCATTCATAACAACACATAGCCAAATATGACTAATTCCACTTTCAACATTTTTCTCAAGTTATTCAAATCAATTCATCTCCAAGCCCCCAATATGTCATACATGAACTACTGCAACTGAACTCCTGGGCACTATTGCATCCTCTTTCTCTTGTTCCCTTTCTCTTGTGTTCCACACATGAGCCAGGGAGATCTTTTAAGCATACTATAAAACCTTCATTGGCTTCACATTGTGTTGGAAAGAAAATAAACATTCTTCTACAACTGACAAGATCAACTTTCAGTTTTTCTCCAACTTCATCTCCTGCTAAGCAATTCCTTACCTATTACACCTAGCCATACAAGTTGTTTTAAGTTCTTAGCACACAAACACATTCTTGTCTCAGATACTTGTAATTAATATGCTTGCTTATTCATGTCTAATTTCTCTCCTTTGACTGATGTCTCCATGAGTGGAAGGACCATATCAGTCAGAAGGACCACATAGCCAGTAGTGAGTGCTCAATGGATGTTTGTTGAAAAAGTAATAAATAAATTAGTGAGTGTTCAGAATACCAGATTTCCAGAGAAAAAGTTTCAGGTTATGCACACTGGATGTGTATGAAGGGGAAATTAAAAATGCTACTGACACTAAAGCTTTTAAAATACTGTGAATGTAAAAACTTCATATTTCTTTTAATTAGTTAGTTCTCTTATGAGAATATAAAGTTGGAACAACTTATCATGAAAAGGGAGCCTAAAAATAAATCAAGAAAAGGAATAAACTTCTCTGAGTATGATTAATTTTTTTCTTAAAAATGATCTACTTATGCTACCACCAGCTAGATTTATTTTTATGAAGAGAGTTGCTAAAAGAGGGAGTCTAGCAGAGAAGTAGATCATAAGCTCTGGCTTTTGAAGTCAGTTTCACCATTTAACTTGGTAAGGGAACATTTGTAAATGCCTTGCCTTTTGTTTTCTTCATCTGTGAAGCAGTGACACTGATGCTACATACTTCTTGGAGTATTTGTGAGATGATGCATTGAAAACACATTCTTTCAATGAAATTACTATACTTTAAATTAGTTGATTTTTCTTGATTTTTAAAAAGGTAGCTTTATGCTTAACTTTCTAAAAGATGCCCTTGGTACAAAGATCCTGTTTCATGCTCTCAAAGTCACTCAATGTGTGGTAAGGGCCCTGCCCTGTGAGGGCCCTACAGTGCCTCCCTTTTTCTGCCCCCTAGGGAAGCCATACACACTGTCCCTAACAGGACTATCTGGTCTTCTGTGCACAAACACCTAGTGCTAGAATTAACTTTTAAAAATGTTTGAAAAATATTAGTGGATTTTTCTTTCTTATCAAGAGTAATGCATATTAAATACTCCATGAGGGTAGGAGCCGGATTCATTTTCCTTTCCTTTTATTTATCTATTTTTTATGAACTATTTTTAGAAGCTCAGATTTATAATAAAATTTAATAGGATGCATAGAAAAACAATCTAGCAGAACACAGATTTCCCATAGACCCCTTGTGTCCACATCAGCACAGCCTCCCACCTTATCAACATCCACCACCAGAAGGGACTTTTCTTATAATCAGTGAACTACACTAACATGACATTAACACCCAAAGTCCAGAGTTTACATTTGGGTTCACTGTTAGTACCGTACATTCCATGTTTTTAGACAAAATGATTTTTTTCCATCTCCAGAGTTTTACCTTTTACAGAATTTTCATATAGTTTGGAACATATAGTCTTTAGCCTTTCCAGGTTAATTTCTTTCATTTAGTAACATGAATTAAAATTCCCTTCACATCTTTTCGTTTCTTTTTAATCAGTCATCATCTGTAAGTACCACAGTAGCTATTCTAAGTTTTGGCAATTATGAATAAAAATAATTGAAGCTTTTTGCATAAAATACCAAGGAGCTTGGTTGCTGGATTCTATGGTAAAAGCATGTTTAGTTTTGTAAGAAGCTGCCAAGGTATATTCCAAAGAGGCTGTGCCATTTTGTATTCCCATCAACTATGAACACAAGTTCTTGTTCCATATCTTCTCCAGCATCTGGTGTGTCAATGTTCTGGATCTTGGGTTACCTCTCATCTTCTCAACCCCTGATATTAAATTCAACACCCTCAGATCTTCTAAGTAGCTACACTAGGCCAGATATTTCCAGTTCCAATCCCAAATTTTATTCTTGTTCACTCCTCTTTTAGTCTCTTTGTTTTGTGGTTTATGCCTCCCTCCAAAACCCCAATCCCTTTACTTTAAATGAGTTTAGAAAGGAATGGGTGCTAATGTGTACATTTACTATACTATCTTAAACTAAAATGCATAACCTCAGCCTTCAATAATGAAAGAAGAGATGGTTTTGATTTGATTTGATGATATCAAGAGGAATAATGTAAAAAGTGCCATGAAAAACCAACTATACTCAATTAACTTAGACACACATATGTGTGTTAACATTTCAAATAATATACATTATGGCTTTTTAGGCAAGTATGACTAATAGCTCTGCCTTGGTACTGTTTGAAACTTTCACTGCCCAATAAACAAAACAAAAAGAAACCCAACCAACTGGGAGAAAATTTTTGCCCTCCAGACAAGTGACAAGGGTCTGATAACAAATATCCACAAAGAGCTCCTACAGCTCAAAAAAACAAAGCAAAAAACCCACTCAAAAAATGGGGGGAAGAACTAAAAAGACACTTCACCAAAGAGGAGATACAAATGGCTAATAGGCATATGAAAAAATCTTCCGCATCACTAATAATCAGGGAAATGCAAATTAAAATCACACTGACATACCATCTTACACCAGTAAGAATGGCCCACACAAATAAAACAGACAACAACAAATGTTGGCGTGGATGTGGAGAAAAAGGAACTCTCTTACACTGCTGGTGGGAGTGCAAACTGGTCCAGCCACTATGGAAGACTGTGTGTTGAGGACGCTCAAACAATTGAAAGTGGACTTACCCACTTTCGACCCAGCAATCCCACTACTGGGAATCTACCCAGAGGACATGAAAACATTAATTCAAAAGGACACTGTATGCACATGTTTATTGTAGCTCTGTTTACAATGGCCAAGATTTGGAAACAAACCAAATGCCCCAAAACAGATGATTGGCTAAAAAAATGTGGTACATATACACTATGGAATACTACGCATCCATCAAGGAGGACAAACACATGTCATTCGCAGTCACATGGATGAAACTAGAAAGACTCATATTAGCAGAAATAAGCCAAAAAGAAAAAAGAGAAATACAGGATGGTCTCACTTATATGATGGATATAGGGAAAAACAAACGAATAAGAAAGAATGAAAACAACCAATGGGACTGAACCATGGAACGAGAAAGTAGGAGGGGGAAGAAGGTGGGAGAGGTGAAGAGCACAAAAGATCAGGATGGTTAACAAATGTTAGTGAAGTAGGAAAGCCCTGGGGTATACAATAATGGAATAATGTAATATAAATATAAATATAAATATACATATATATGCAAATTTTTTAAAAAGGACAAGGTTATTAGGGAATGGAGACAGAAAAAGAGAGCCATCTGCATAGTGCCAGGCAGGCAGGAGAGCTGTTTCTCCTCAGCATAGAAATTGTACTGATTCCTTTTTTTCTTAATTTATTTATTTTTTTATATATGTGTTTCACATCTTTGTATTCCTTGGGGACCACCCACCACCTTCCCTCCCTGACCACTCCCTCCATCTCCACCCCTCCTAACCCTCCACATACTCATCCCTTTCATGGGAGTTTTATGTACATGTCTATGGCCTAAATTATCAATTGGAATAAACTTTATAATAATAAAAAAAAGAAACTTTCACTGCCCTAGTTCATCACATTCTCCTGATCCTTTTCTATGTCCCACACTGTTCAGTAGCCCATGTCCTTCTCTATCAACAAGTTTCCTGAAATTAAGGAGCATTTTATATTAATACAGAGAATTCCCAATCTTTCAGTCGACCGCTGTTGTTTTAAGTGGACTCACCATCATCTATCACATTCTCAATATTCTCCTGAATGCTGACATAAAGAGATCAACTTACTTCCCAGAACCAGTGAAGTGTGACTTCAGCATGCACTTTCTTCCTGAAAACAGTGTTTTTTGTTACAAGAGTTCCTGTGTAATACTGTAGGTTCTATAGACATCTTATGTCTATAGTATGAGACCATTGCTATTTCTCATTAATATGTTACATGTCATTGGAATTTTTATAGGGATTGCACTGAATCTGTAGATTGCTTTTGGTAGGATAGCCATTTTGATGATGCTAATTCTTCCGATCCATGAGCAGGGAATGTCTTTCCATTTCCTTATGTCTTCTTCTATCTCTTTCAACACTGTTTTAAAGCTTTCTTTGTACAGTTCTTTCACATGTTTTATTAGGTTTACTCCCATGTATTTTATTTTTTTTCAGTGTGATGGTAAATGGGATTTTTTTAAAAAAAATGTCTTCTTCTGCTTGGTTTTTGGCGTAAAGGAAAGCTATTGACTTCTGTGTGTTGATTTTGTAACTGGCTACCTTACTGAACTGGTTTATTGTTGCAAGCAGTTTTTCTGTAGATTTTTTGAGTTTCTCTACATAAAGAATCATATCATCTGCATATAGAGATAGCTTCAATTATTCTTTTCCTATATGCATCCCTTTTATGATTTTTCTCTTGCCTTATTGCCCTAGATAGTACTTCTAATACAATATTAAAAAGTAATGGAGAGAGTGGATATCCTTGCCTGGTTCCAGATCTTAATTGAAATGATTTTAGTTTCTCCCCATTTATGATGTTTGCCGTTGGTTTGTCATAGATGACTTTTATTATGTTGAGGTATGTTCCTTTTACCCCCAATTTTTCAAGGGCTTTTATCATGAATGGGTGTTGGACTTTATCAAATGCTTTCTCTGCATCTATTGATATGATCATGTGGTTTTTGGTTTTCTCCTTGTTGATGTGGTGGATTATGTTAATTGATTTCCGGATGTTGAACCATCCCTGTGTCCCTGGAATAAATCCTGCTTGGTCATGATGAATAATGCTTTTTATGCCCTATAAAAATTCCAATGACATTTTTTAAAAAGATAGAACAAAAAATACTGAAATTCATATGGAATAAGAAAAGACCCCGAATAGCAAGAAACATCCTGACAGAAAAAAAAAAAGAGAGAAAATGAAGGTATTATTATCCCAAACTTCAAATTTTACTACAAATCAATAGTCATCAAAACAGCATGATATTGGTACAAGAACAGATGATCCAACCAATGGATCAGAATTGAGTGCCCTGAAATAAAACCACACATATATAGTCACCTAATCTTTGACAAAAGAGTGAAAAACTTACAAAGACAACCTCTTCAATAAATGGTATTAGGAAAACCAGATCAAGACATGCAAAAAAATGAACCAAGCCACCTCCCTAACACCATGTACAAAAACCAACTCAAAATGGATAAAAGATTTGGATGTAAGATCTGAAACCATAAAATATATAAAGGAAAACTTGGGCAAAACCCTCCATGAATTACAATTCAGAAATCCATTTCTTGATACATTTATAGCCAGCAAAAAGAAAGAAAGAAAGAAAGAAAGAAAGAAAGAAAGAAAGAAAGAAAGAAAGAAAGAAAGAAAGAAAGAAAGAAAGAAAGAAAGAAAGAAAGAAAGAAAGAAACATAAACAGCTGGGACTACATCAAACTAAAAAACTTCTGTATAGCAAAAGAGACAACAGAGAAAACAAAAAGAAACCCAACCAAGTGGAAAAAAAATTTGGCCCTCCATACAAGTAATAAGGGATTGATAACAAAGATCCATAAGGAATTCACACAACTTAGCAAAAACAAAGCAAGAAACCCACTCAAAAAAATGGGGAGAGGAACTAAAAAGAAACTTCTCCAAAGAGGAAATATAAATGGCCAACAGGCACATGAAAAACTGCTCAACTTCACTAACCATCAGAGAAATGCAAATCAAAACCACAATGATAAACCACCTCACACCAGCAAGACATACACAACTCACACCATATCAAAAAAAAAAAAAACAAAAACAAAACAAAAAACAGGCAGCAACAAGTGCTGATAAGGATATGGAGAGAAAGGAACACCCTTACACTGCTGGTGGGAATGCAAACTGGTCTAGCCACTATGGAAAGCACTATGGAGGACCCTGAGACCAATGAAAATGGAACTGCCATTCAACCCAGCTCTTTTGGGAATCTACCAAAAAGAGACCTCAGTGTGTGTACAAAAGGACACCTGTGCGTGGATGTTTTTGGAATGTAAGCAACCCAAATGTCCCAAAACTGACAAATGGATGAAAAAGATATGGTATACATACACAATGGAATATTACTTATCAATTTAAAATGACAAATTTGATGATTTTACGGTAACATGGATGTACTCAGAAGAAATCACCTTAGCAGAAACAAGTCAGAAAGAAAAAGACAGAAACCAAATGGTTTCACTAATATATGGAAGACCAAATGAAAGTCCACAATGGAGAGGGGGAGACCAGCTGTAGCTGCCAGGGAGGGGAGTTGGTGGGTAACCCCCGGAGATTACAATGATGTGAAATATACATACATAAATTATTTATATTAAAATATGCTATGTGTCACCTGCATGAGTAAAAGCATTACAACATTATATAGTAAAGTTTCCTGAAAATTTTTCATTATTTGATAATCATCGATTCTGTTATTTCCTATATATGACATCTGACATAAAACAAAGTCCTTATATTTTATATTTGTTTTTTGTTTAGCAAATCTTTGCATAGATTGTGCTAGGATTAACTTTACCCTAGTCTTATAAGAATTCTAATAGGTTGTAAATTAACATGATAAAAAATATTTAAGTTAAAACTCTGCCTCCAGAAGATGGTATTTATTTTACTAAAGTATTTCACATCTAGTCACTGCAGAGAGCTGACTCCCAATTTGAGGTCTTATTTTATGCCTGTGAATCTACATGCATCTATGTCTTAGAAAAAAAACTTAGTTTAGTGGGCAAGGTTTACAGACTTAAGAGCACATGGAAACTCCACGTTCTAATTCAGAATCTCCTTCCAACTTGCTGTGTGGCCTTCCACAAGTCATTTCATATTCACTCAGTCTTTCTTCATTTCAGCATCCACAGAGTGCTTATTAGCTTCTTAAGGGCATTGTGAGAAAAGGGAAAGCAGTGGTTAAAGGAAAAGCAATTGAAAATATCATGAGCCCCTCAATGGTTCTGACCTGTAAAAGAAAAGCCTTGCAAGACAGCAGCAGAAAATCCAGCACATTTATAGCCAAAACCAAAGTCTTGCTGCTATATATATATATATATATATATATAAAACAGCAAATATATATATATATAGATATATATATATATGAGGGGGGACAGTGTCTGATTTTAACATTCACACATTCCAAATACAGTCTTCTAAGCCTTTCTCCTACAGCCAAGCCTGTTGGAGAGAGCCAGGTCTAGAGAAAAGTTTCCAGAAAACAGATTTTGGCAAAGTTTGCCTTTAATCCTGGAGAGAATATTGTTTTTTTTTTTTTTTAAGAACATTTTCATTCCTTTTGCCACAGAATTTCATGGTCTTTGTTTATTTTTCCTTTTCAGGTTAGAGCACATGGATTTTTCATAGACACGAGGAACACAATTCTTTCCTTACAAAATACTTTCAATTTGTAGGTGGAAGCAAAGTCTAATATTATGTTTTAGAGACTATATTTTCTTACATGACTATTTAATGACAGAGAAATGATGGAGCAGTAAAGTAAAGTGAAAAACTCTCCTATTGAGAGTTTTAAGAAAAAGCTAACACGTGCCTAGTGAAAGGAAGGATTATTGATTTTAACTGTGGTCCTTGGACAGATGGCCCTAGGGACTACAGTCTGGCACTGAGAGAGCACAGCAGGCTCTGGGTCTGTTTTGGATAGTTTTGGAAACTAAAAACAACCACTGCAAGTGCACTGGTTTTAGAAGAATGTCAAAAAATATTGCCTTCCTTGTCCTCACAACGTGTCATTTCAGAAAAATAGAAGCCCATACATTCCAATCTGATTTTCACTTAACTCTGCAAGCCTGTACATTTTGCCATGAGGTAAGGAACTGATTCAGAGCTTCAGAATCTTTCTGGTGCCACAGACACTATTTTAAAATGGACATCCCTTTGGGTTTCTCAGTGTTCTTCGACTAGGGTCATGGAATAAATGGGGCTCTGTCTGATGAGAACTTCCTGTCCTGGTAAACAAGAACTGCGATGCCTGGTAGCCAAAGTAGCTGCCTTGTATTTTAAAGGTTAGGAGTTCAGATTTTGTGGGTTTGTACTTGGGTTAAAGTATGCATGTATCGTAGTTGGAGAAGCAATAACATTGTGAGAGGAACCTGGCCTATCCAGAGCTCAGTTCTGGCTATAATTAATTAAACAAATACTTCCTATGGAATTCTTTACCTTCTAGATTCTGAACAAAGGGTACACATCCCATAGGAAAGTTTTATTTTCCAAGTCTCCTTTCCCCTGCAGTGTATATATTCTTGAATTCCACCACATAGACCTAAGAGTTCATTCTTGCCACATTCTTTAAATTTTGATAGACCTATTGCTCCAGGACTCCTTTCTCTCTTCATTTCCTTTTCTTCTGACTTTCCAGGAGATAATAGTTTGCAGATTTAAAGGCATGCTGCTTGTACTGATCATCAGAAATAAGTTCCATTGGTAGAAAACATAATCTGTCTCAAGGCTTATAATTTTAGTGGTTCAACCTTCATAATACCTTGCTTTTTCGGGGTATTTACTGTTTATGAAGTACTTTACTTATGTGATCTCTTTTGATCCTCATAGCCATCAATTAATTGTTATGCCCATCTTGCAGATTAAAAACTGAGGCCCAGAGATACTAAAAGATTTGTTCAAAATCAGTGTATTGCTAGTAAAGACCCTTACAACTGTTAATATTTCCACCACTAGCGTAGAGTTGCCTCTAATAGCAAAATTTGAGTCACGTTTGTATTCCAAATTTTGTTGCTGGGCTTTACTGGGCTATGTATGGTGAAGTCACTGCCATCATGGAAAGAAAACATATACTGACTGAAGCTCCCTGCAGGCACTAAGCACAGAAAAGTACCAAGTTGTGCTGATTTAATTATCTGCTCTCTCATTCCCTTCCTATACACTCACAAATTAAGGAGAATAACTAAATTTGTATGTCTTTTGTACCAGGAATGCCTGAAATTAGAAATATCCCAATATTGTGGTCTGTAGTTCTCTCAACAGGAAGTTCTGTTTTTAAAATTAAGACTCCAATCACTTTCCTTCCAGTGACTCTTACTGCCTTTGGAGTTTTGGGCAAATAATTCTTAGGAAAGCCATTTATATGTGTGAGACAATAATTATACAAGTTCCCTCTGTGCCTGATAAAAGTGTTGGAAAAAACAAGATAATATCTATCTGGTGCTCTGAATGCCTAGAAAGAAAGATATGGTTTATGTGCCAGGGTGTAATTATATAGAATCAGCAATGATATCATCGTCTGTATTTTACACATGTGGTTGTTGCCTAAGACACTGTTGTATATATTTTGACTCTCATGTTTGCTATTTTAAGGACATGATGGTGTTACAATAAATTAACAGAAAAGCTTAGGTTGGAAATGTAAGGCATGCTTTCTTTTAAAAATTCCTCTATGACTGAAATTTATTTTAAGGTATGAACTCCAGCTGGTTCTGTGATTGGGATCACCTCCAAGGTTCACAAAGAGCTCCTTCTACCTCTTTATCACTACAATAATTCCTCCTGTAGAAAGTGTCGAATGTTGTGGCAAGGGGTTGACCAGAAGAGGAGAGAAATTGTGTCCAAGTCTGTTGAGAAACTACGAAAATGTTAAAGCCCTATGGCCATGCTTCTAGAAAACTTATGCCTGTCTCACAGAACAAGGTCCTGTCATATGCCTTACAGGGTTATGCCAGATGACCACCATGTTTATTTGTTTGAAAGAATAATTCTCAAACCTCAATTTATCACCATATCTATTGCCTTTTATTGTGCCAGGCACTGCGTGAATACAGGCAACAGAGCTAAAACACCTATCCTCCAAAAAACAGTTGTTCACTGAGATGACAGACAAGTAATTGAACAGGACCAAAATCCAGTTTAACACCTGATACACCAGAGTACTCAAAACTCAGCTCTCAAACAAAAAAGCTACAGTGTGCCACAGGTGATAAGGTCCTTGACAAAAGACGTGCAGGTGCCATGTGAACATGTGAGCCATCACCCAAACAAGAGCAGCAAGAAGGAAAGAGACTCCAAGAAATAGAATAGGCAATGGTGAGTTGTGGGGGACCATGTGGCTCACAATGACAGGAGCATTAAGTATCACTTTTTAAAAAATTCATTCCTGAAAAACTTCTTTTCCCCACATTCAATTAATATTCCCTACCTTTATCCACAGTGTAAAACTATATTTTGGAAAAGGATATTCTCTTCTACATAGCTGTTGGACAAAGACTAGACTACAAAATAGAAATGTTTGCTTGGGTGCTCTTAAATTTCTGTCATTAAGCACCATCCATTTTCATCCCATTTTTATTATTCCACTTTCTGTCATGCCAACCATCTGTGTTAATTTCTTATTGCCACTGTAACATATTACCACAAACTCAGTAGCTCAAAACAACAGAAATACATTCTGGCAAGTTCACGAACTTTAGCCTGGAAGTCTAAAATCAGTTTCAATACATTGAATTCAAGGTGCTGGAAGTGCAATGCTCACTTCTGCAGCTCTAGAGTAAAATTCATTCCTTGCCTTTTCTTTCAGCCTCTGGAAATTTCTGCTATTCATTGACTTATTGACCACATAACTCCAGTCTCTGCCTCCCTGATCACATTGCCTCTTCCTCATGTGTTGAAATCAAATCTCCTCTGCCTCTCTCTTACGAATACCAATGTGATTGTATTTAGAGCCCACTGGAATAATCCAGGATCATGCCCTCACTTTAAGTTAATCATCCCTACAAGGTTCTTTTTAGTTATAGAATATAACAGACACAGATTCCAGAGACTAATACATGGCTTTCTTTGGGGAGGTGAAAGTGGAGGTAGGGGACTATTATTTAAACTACCATACCATCTCTGTCTAAATCACAGGGTCTACAGTACAATGCTATTATGTCTCAGTTGAGTTTCTCTTTGTTTTCCTTCAAGAAGGTGAAAAAAATTACTCACTTCTTTTTCTAGGGGAGAAGAATAATAAAGTGGTGGGAAATAACTCCTACTAGGTTCTATGTATTGCAAGTTATCTACATGCTTCATAACAAAACCACAGGTAACTATTGTCACCATTTTACAGATGAAAAAGGAAGTCTTTGATCTGACCAAGAACAAGTATCCTGTCTAAGGTCCCTCTGCAAGTAAGCAATAGAGATGGAATTTGTTCATAAATTTCTCCAATTCAAAACCTGTGTCCTTCCCACTCTATTAACATTACTCATTTCACTAATATTCTGACACTTCATACAGAAAAAAAAATTCTCAGAGACCCCAATTTGAGAAATAACTGACTTAATAAAGTTTTGTGTAATGAATACAAATATTTACCTTCTTAAGTTATTCCAAATCTAGGGGACCTCCATGTAAGAAACACTACCAAAAAAGCATAGCATCCCCTCTCCTGAGAACTCAGTTCTCAAGGACCATATTATTGAGACCCAGGATGGCTGCACTTCAACCATATTGCTCTGCTGTTATGGAAAGACTTAACTGAACAAAGCATTTGCTACTAATGAAATATTAATACTTGCAATCTGTTAATACTATGGATGTAAGTTAATTCTTTTTATTGGTTTTTTTTTTTTTTTTTTTGAGACTAGGTCTCGCTATTTTTGCCCATGGAACCACAGGTTCACATTGCCCAGAGTACCACAGACTCAAGCAATCCCCAGCCTCATAAATGGCGGTGGCATTTTCTAAGCTTTACCAAATGAAAGTTTACCTGAATGTCCCATCCAAGTGTTGAAAATTAAAAATGTCACCCTTGAGCACTATGTACTATGGTAGAGGATTATGCAGGATTTAGTGGTAGGAGAACTATGGTGACCATACCTGATATGAGAAAAGGAATTCTTGAGTGGGCAAGAACAATAATGTGAAATAATAGTAGCTTGATAAAAAAGAAATTTAAATTAATTTAAAATTTGTCTTAGTACATGTTGACCAACTCTTGTTTTAGTACATACATGTTGACCAACTATGATAATATGGAAGCCCATACTTATGACACAATTAGTTGATTATAATGATTCTGTGACAAGCACCATTCTAAGCACTTTGCATGAATTAACATATTTAATATACATGAAAATCCTATAAGACAAGTCATATTCGCTTCTTTTTGACAAATGATAAAACCAAGGCACAGAAAGGTTTGGTAACCTCTCCAGAGCCACAAGTTAAAAAAAGGTATAGCGCCAAGATGAATACAAGTTGCTGGTTATAGCAACTTCTTTTTTAAAAATATTTTTTTACTAAGGTAAGTAATGTTAGTTTATATCAATGTTCGCATTTTAGAAGTTTAGGATCCCTCCTTCGGGATGTTGCCATTGTTCTCCCACCCCCAAAACACTCAAAGTCTACTATCATCACAGTCCATTGTTGACACTTTCTTTTAACACAACTGAAAATAAAGATGTTCACTCTGTCTAAACTTGTTTCCTGGGCTGAGCCCTGACGTGTTACATGAAACATTAAGCTTGTCTCTATCTCATCTTTCCCGATCTACAGCGGTTTTTGCCATATTGAGCTCATTCTTAAGACCGTATGCTCACTGTTCACTCTCCAGTCATCCAGAGACATAGACAAAAGTGATATGACACTATCCTTACATTGGATCCAAGAAATTCAATCTTCTTTACCTAAAACCTGTCACAAAGAGCCTTTAAAGTGAGAGGGAAAATGAATCATGCATTCCTCCTTCATCCCATCCTGTCTTCATTCTAATCCCTCTCCATCTATCCTTTGTGACCTTTTCCTTCAAATATTTCCTTGGAATATGCTGGGGTTAAAGAAGGGCCACCACATGACTCACTTCAATAGTCTTAAGAAAAAATGGGCTTCTTATTCAAGATAACCCTCGCATTCATCATCATTTCTTCTGACTTCATGGCATATAACATTTTCTTACCTGTGATCAGTAAATCTTGTGTATGGCAGTGCAATGCAGTTTTAAGTCTACGTTTCAGTGGGATTCAGTTCCAGGTAATTGGCTGTTTGCATATAGCTACAGAGAGGTGGAGCACTTTCTCACATTCCTAGAGACCTAACCTTATAGCACACACTCCTAGGAAGATTCAGATCCTGGTATCAAATGTGCAGGAACACATTCTACACAAGAAAATGAGCTTGATTTGTTTATTTTGTTTTTTCTGTGAGGTACATTCAGGTCCCCATTTGACAGAAGAGTTGATTCTGAGCTTGGAATTCATACAGTAACGTGAAAATATGAAGATGTTGACTTTCATGTCTCCTACCCTATAAATAAATTGATAGTCCTCAAGTGACCCAATCAACAATAGATGCTATAAGTGTTATGATGATCTTTGAACAAAAGAGAAGCAACTCACTGAAGAAAATTATGACAATAATAATAATATATAAGATCAATTTTCTGAGGTTCTCACATTTACCTCTTTTATTCTGAGATGAAAGTATCTTATTACTTCCAAGCAAAAGGGTTTTACTTACTTTTAAACTACATTCCTTTTTTTTTTTTAATCAGGGGAGAACACAAACGCAGTCCCCCACTACTACAAATTATGCAGTCAACTTTCTAACATTTGGCGAAATCACAGGGGTCAACACATCCAGAGTGCAGTGGATAAGCCTCGTCCTGGGAAAACCACCTTCATGATCATGGTATCTCCCTCCCTGCCAGGTAAGTTTGAGATACATTCCTAGGACTCTAAACTGTGACATAGTCAGCCCCACCCATTTTCCCCTCACAATCTTGTTTAGGGTCTGTGTCTGACATCTAAGAACCCGATAGTAGTTATAATAGCGCTAACTCTCTCTTTGGACCTGGACTCTCATCTGTGGTCTCTGGACTAGACCTCAGTGTTTAGACATCTGCAAGCAGAAAGATATGTTCCCAAATAAGGAAGTCAATAAAAGATTCATGTTTACATTTTCCACTTCTTCCCCAGTCCTTGTACTTATAGGGTCGTTCTCTGAGGTAATATCAATCTATTCAACCATCTTCTCTGAATTGCAAGTCGTTCAGAGAGAAAAAAAAAATCCCTGTAATGCTTTGTTTTTCTTCAGTTCTCTTGGTTTGTGCCCTACAGAAAATCCACATGGTTAACAGATGAGGAAACAACAAACCAGCCCTTGTTAGATGGGTATTCTACATTTGCCTCCCTGGCTCCACTGAAAATGGTTAATTCTTATTTTATTATTTAGTGTGGTTTTTATTAAGAAAGATCATTGTTAATGAGGGAAAGATTTTCTCACCAGTTGATCAAGAAATCTGGTGGAAGTATTCCCATCTTAGAAATCCAAGTTGAAAGAAAATCATCAGTCTGTACCTCCAGAAGGGGGAGTTCACTTCTGAATACTGCTGGTCCTGATTTGCCTTGCTTCTCCAAGAGCCGGGCAGCCCTTTTACAGAATACCATGATTCACTGGCTATGCAACCTTTAAACATCTTTCCCTTTTGGGGGGAACCCAGAGTAAAAGGAAGGCAGGACTCTGCTTCTTACTTTAGAAACTAAAGAGGACAACAACTTCTTATCTTTTTCTCAGCAGCTAGGAAACTAGTGCATTACCTGGGTTCAGAGGATGAGAGACCCCATCCAGGATAGGACGCTTGTGGGAGCTGTCATCAGCAGGGCGGTGGTGGCTGTGCACATCCAACTGCACAGAGCCCAGCATGCTGTGATGAGTGATCAGCAGTAATAGCACTAACAGTCATATCCTAAGCAGAGCACATCTGTGACAAAATCTTGGCTGTGCCTCCCTTGGTTTTTATTAATTTCCATTATCTGTTTTTCTAGTCATTCCACTGACTCTACACACCCCACTGGGTAGAATAAGCTACCTAAGACCCCATCATTTTCTGTTCAAGTCACCTAGATTTTCACTGGTTGCAACCAAGAGTTTCAAGTGGTGTGCCAGTCTTTCCTTCATATTCACATGATCCAGTAATAAGAGAATGATGGATTTAATAGGGCCATTTCCTTCTCACAGGTTGACCCTCCCACCATGTGTCAGTAGCTTTACTTTCTCTTAAATCTGAAGTGTTTGTATTGGATATATAGTGTTATATTGTATTGTGCATATATCGTATTACATTGTATATGCTCCATACACACTGATGGAGACAAGTGCCATAAATCCCCTAGCAATAGGACACATGACTATGAAGTGGAAGGATCTAGCTGATGGAGTCTCTACAAGGAGCTTAGGAACATATAAAAAGAACCTTGCATGTTGATTTTTTAGGTAAAGTTTATTTGGCTTTCACTTCCTCCCCAGATAGAAATAGTTTCTGTTCTTCATGAAAGATACAGAGAAAAAAATAGAAGAAAAAACATAAACATAACCTGTCACTATACCAGCTACCAAAGGCCACAGTTGAAAATTGGGTTCATTCCTTCCTAATACTGTTTCTATGAAAATCTTTCTTAGGGGCTGGGCACAGTGGGATGTGCCTTTAATCCCAGCCTATGGAGAGAAGCTGGGACTGGGAATTGCTAGAGTCTGTGGGTTTGAGACCCACTCAGGGTAACATAGCGAGACCTAGTCCCAAAAATTAGCTGGATCTGGTGGTGCACACCTGTAATCCCAGCTACCTGGGAGGCTGAGACTGGGGATCACTTGAATCCGTGGTACCCCAGGCAACATGACTCTGCAGTTCCCCAGGCAACATAGTGAGACCTAACCTCAAAAAAAGAAAGAAAGAAAGAAAGAAAGAAAGAAAGAAAGAAAGAAAGAAAGAAAGAAAGAAAGAAAGAAAGAAAGAAAGAAAGAAAGAAAGAAAGAAAGAAAAGAAAGAAAGAAAAAGAAAATCTTTCTTAATCTAATACCTAATTTAAATTCTGAAAAGAGCAGAAACATAATATTGCATGAACACATATATATATACATATCTATCTAATTACAGCTATATATCCCATTATCATAGAACAGTGAACGCTATATTTTGTCTGAAGGAAATGTTTTTCAAAATGGAACATATATGCCTCTGTTATTAATAATTACTATGGATATAATACAAAAAGATTGTGTCAGATACATTTGGAAAAATGCTGCATTAAAGTTGAACATGTTTTGAACAGAGCTGGCAGGGATTATGCTAAGTGAAATAAACCAGAAAGAAAAAGATAAATACTGGATGGTGTCACTTATAGGTGAAATATAGAAAAAAAAAACAAAGGGTCAGACAAAAGCAAACTTTAAAGCCAACCCTTGAATGCTGACCATAGATTTGTGGCTTTGGGCTGGGAGGAGAAAGGGTGAGAATGGGGGATAGAGCACAATGGACAATGGTGGAGGGCCATGGGTGCTCTGGTGGTGGGAGAGTCAGTGACCACACCTGGGGGTGGAAATCCTATACTGTCAAAACACTGGCAGGGATGTGGAACAATGGTACTTCAATAGCAATAATTTTTTTTTATATTGAATTTGTTTCCTTATTGCCTGAATTTTCAAGAGTGATTCTGAAAAATATCAGTATTTTCTAAACATATTAGACCACAGGATTCCCCCTTGGGAACACATTCCTCAGGGCTAGACTTCTAAGGAGTGCTAACCCAGAAAATTTGGAACGTCATATAGTTTTACTTTCTTTCCTCTCATTTCATTATTGAAGAACCAGTTTAGAGTCAGTAGGGGGAAAAGTAGAATACAGTTCAGATATATAAAAGGAAACTTTGGAAAAGAAATAACAGAAATGGAACCTTGAAGTAATTTTCCATTGGTGATTTTTTTTTATCTGTTACAATGTGTTCTAGAAAGTGAGAGAACAGTGATTTGAGAGAACAGTGCTTAATTCTAAGGGAGCAGAATTTTCTTGAGAAATGTTGCTACATCAGGTTAGTCAGTATTTAAGCAGATAATTTTGTTAACATCCAATAACAATGTATTGCCAGATTAAGGAGATTAACATATTATGCCATTAGTCCTTTCCTGCTAAAAAATTTCAGTTCCTTATGACCATTTTTTAAATGATGCAAAAAAAAGGACAAATGAGAAAACAGAAGAACCCAAGAAGTATAGTTTAAGATCATGACAATATTCTCACAGGAACAAAGCATGGTTGATAGAAGAAACTTTGGTGACACATCCTGTTCTTGCCCCCTCATTTTCCCAGCTAACCTAACACTTGGTCTGGTTCCAAGTAGAATTAGCCACAGAATAAATATGCCCTCTTGCATTAAACCAACAAGCCTGAACGCCCATTTGACATATGCAAAAATGGACTGAAACAGGAAGTAAAGCAATTCTGGAGAGGGTGATTCCTCTGAACACTTTGGGGACTGCTCTGCAAAGGTGTTTTCTACAAAATTTCCCTCTACGGACTCCAGAAGTGCTCCTGAGTCTGGTGTCTGCCGATTTTGGCAAATTTGAACAAACTCATTGTTTTAGAAAGTCTGGGAATTATCAGAGTTCAGAAGCATCTCTTTTCTGTGAAGGAGTTTAGAGATTCTAGAGCAATTTCCACAGTTTTTTGCCTGAAATTTTCATCGTGCTTCTGTTTGGTGAGTTACTCAGCAGATTCCCCCCATCCCCCACCCCTTCACCTCCCATTCCTTTCCCTCACCACCACCCCCACACTGAGCGGGACAGCACAGCTCTGGGTGATACTTGAGAGGTAAATGGAGTCTGAGAATGTCAAAGTTGGAAGGGTCCTTAATGATCTTCCCCTCTAGCCCAGCCCCCTCTATTTACAGATCCAAAAACAAGAAGTCTGCAAGGCACCCACCCAGAATCATGAGGGTAAATGTGCTTTCCTCCCTTCTTCTATTTTTGTGCAATTTTCCCATGGCATTTAGCCAGAACATCTACATCAGTAATGTCTAGAGGATTTATGAGACCAAGCAATCCTTTGGGTTTCTACACAGACCTAAACAGGAAACCCACACAAGGAAATGCCCTTTCTGTTTGCAGGCCGAATTCCCAGGATGCTTTCACCAGAGTGCCCTGGCTGGAACAAAACAAAGGCCTGGCACAACACATGCCCCACCTACTCCCCAGTTGTGTTAATTTAATGGGAACAAGATTTGCTTCTTTGAGACCTAACATCCGTCACTCCAATGGTCTAGATGCTAAATAGGACTGAGTCCATAGACACTCACCCCTGGGATTTCCAATTAAGTCCAAAGCTGTTCCTTCTCATCTGTGAAAAATCACTTAACCTGGGGAAGCCAGGCACCCCACTCACACTTCTCCTATTCCTTCTGTGTGTTGTCTTTTTCCTCCAGAGGAAGCCTTAAGATGGAAAAAAATCTGTGCACTTCCTAACAGAGAGGCAGCCAGATGCTACTGAACCCCTGTGAGCCACCATCATGCATTGTGATAACCACCCAACCAGCACAGCTCTGCTCTCCTTTGCTACAACCTCAATACCCATTGTTCTGCCAATCTCCTCTCCACTGTAATCCATCCATCTGCCCCGGTGTCTAAGCTTTCCGGCCCGTGATGGCATTCTAAAATCGTTTCAGCTCTCCATGGAAGATCTGAAACTTAAGAAAGAGACTGTTGCTTAGGGCTGGACAGGAAGGAAGTACGCATTCCTGACTCACAGAACAGAACAGCAGTGCTGGTGACCCTTCTCCCCCTCCTCCAGGCATCCCCTCAGGCTGACACCGAAAATAGACTCTGTCCTCCTTGGTCCGCCTCCACTTCTGGGGGGTGGGGAGACACAGGCTTTTAGTGAGCCAACAATATTATCAGGGCTTGACTGTCTTTCAGGAATTACCAGATGTTGGAAAGAGGATAATGTGTCATTTCCTTTAACAAATAGTCTGGGCATCTGTGCATTTCCTTTTGAGCCAGCACTTTAGGAGAATGTGATGCAGTGAGACCTAAAGACAGATCATTCTGGCTCCCACTCACTGGGGTGCTAGGGGGCCTTTTCAAACCCTCCATTCCAACCCTCCACTAAGAAAATGTTTGTTTCCTGTGTGCATAGAAGATACCACCAGAAGATAGCATAGGTCTTAGCTAAAAGCAAGAGCTCTGGAGATGAGATAAATGCTCTAGAGGGAAAGGATAAGCTCCGTTTGGGACTGTGGATGAGGGCTTGGAGTAAACAAATTGTTCATCCATCCCCCTGTAAGTGATCTTAGTAGCTAACCAACACAGACCACACTATTGGAACTTGCCCCACCACTCCAGTCAGCTCCTGAAACGGGTTGGTGGTGGAGGGAGAGGGATGGGATGTAGGAGCACATATGACAGAAAGCACAGAAAGACCCAGCACTCTTTGTGAGACTTCCAGGTGATTCCAGAGTGCCCTCAATTTTCAGAATCCCTAACCCAGATAAATGTACATTAACAATTCTTAGAAAACACTATCTCCATATCTCTTTGTTTATACTGCATTAATTGTTGCATTTCTAAAATATGACAATACAAGAACATGTTCACCGAATATTTTCAGCATAAATAAAATGTACCATGTGGGCTTAGTTATGTAAAATGTATGTACATATAGTTGATATGTAGAAAAAAATCTCGCAAAATATTAACAGTGATCATCTTTGGGTAATAGATTATGGATAATATTCACTACATCTTTTTCTATTTGTTCCAAATTTTTTCATAATATTTGTGTTTTTATAACCAAAACAAATTTTAATGAAGTGACAAACTAGTTGGGTCAAAATAGTCATTTAAATAAATTTGTACCGCACTCTCCAGAGGTTAAATCTCCAAGAATTTATGTCACAACTGATAATTAGCACCACCTGTTACACTTGAGCTAAAACCAGTAATGAAGTTCTTTGGATTCAAAATGTATAAAGAGATTGTTTAATTTCTCAGTTCTAGTTCAAACCAGCACAGCAGGAAGAGCTGCTGCCTTCCCAGCATGAATTTGGGGTGCTGGGTGTTCTCAGCAGCCTGAGGGGACAGGCTGTCCCTCTGGATGTCTTTGTTCAGAAGCCCCAGCCTCCTCTTGATTTTCACACCCAGATTTCCAAACCAGGATAGGCCTGAAGCAAAAACAAAACAAAACAAAACAAAAACATTGAAAGAGCCCTTAAAAGCCTAGAAAGGAAGAAAGGACAATGGAACATGATGTAAGGGCCACTAAAGAGCCAGTGACTCAGCGCTTCTGGGCCATCAACACCAGCTGCAACCCATGGTGGCAGTGGCGGTGGCAGCTCACAGAACAGTCACACAAATGCAAACACACATACACACACACATACACATATGCAGACAAGTACACATGCACTGTGCAAAGGTCGTACTGCATGGAAAGTGGCAGAAACTCTGGCTCCTGGACTATACTGCAGACTGGACACAGCAAAAGATTTCTGGAGCTGTAAATCTAACAGAATACATAAGAATATGGTATGTTGCCGGGCTCGGTGGCATGTGCTTTTAATCCCAGCCTTGAAAGGCTGAGACTAGGAATTGCTTGAGTTTGCAGGTTCAAGACTACCCTGGGCAATTTATTTTTGAGACCTAGTCTCAAAAATAAATTAAATAATTTTTAAAAATGAATAAATAAATAAATAAGTGTATGAATGAATGAATGAATATGGTATGTCAATTCAGCTCCCATTAATTGTTTATCAGAACTCTTTCCCTAAGAAGATGGACTAATACCCCTTGAACATCCCTCCAAACTGGAACCAGTATTTGCCTAGAGGCACAGCTCCATCTTTCTCTAACTTTGACACATCACAACATGAAATTTAGATAATATGGTAGATTTTAATATCAACTTCTCAAGAAGACTGAAGTCTTCTTGGGGGTGATATTGGGAGAGAAAGGCAGGCTTTCTCTTTACTAAAGATTCTTTGCCACTTTTCCCAAGCCAGGCAAAAGCCTCTCAGGCAAGAACCTTGTTAATCCTTGTTAACCCTTAAGCTTTCATAGACTCAGTAGTTACCTTTGTTATTCAAATACCTGTCCCTTGCCTGCTGCTTGTCTCTTCCAGATTGCAGAAAGGAAAAAAAACCTCTACTTTTCAGTTTAGAACTGCAGCTTACCTGCTGTCCCAAGACATTTAACACTGTGGTTCTTCTCACCATCCACAGCCATCTTACTAATATTCCAAATCAGATCTTTTAAAGCCAAACTAACCTCTTATAGTGAACAGACTATTTATTACTAAACAAAGTGATTACCTAAATATATACTACAAGATACACAAGAAAAGACCCAGTTACCCCACCATTATCCAAAACTGTCTTTCAGTCTCTGATCATCAAACCACATGTTCAATCATACAAAGTTCAACAGCATGTTTTCCAAACGCAGGGCATTCTTCTTTTCCTCTGTGGGCATGTTCCAGCTTTTCCAAGCATGTAGTCAAAGGCATGATGATGTCTTCTTCTTGCAAAATCCTCTTAACTTAGGCAGTATTGAAAACTCCAAGATTCAGGAACCAGCGAAGTTCATTTACTCAGGTCTAGCTCACCACTCCAAAGCATCTAAGCCAACCAGGTATGGCAAACTCCAGCACAGGAGTTCAAATTTCTAAACTCTTCAGACTTTTGTCATGCATAGTCAGCTTATGCATGTTAAAGCCATGAGTTCACAAGCTTGAGCCCTTGGCCAAGCTGATTGCCTTGGCCATTTGGCTGAACTCACACCCCCTTCCAAAATGCCTGCATCTCAAAATGACTGATCCCAATCTTTGTTCTAAAGTTCCACTTATATCATCCTCCCCCCTTTCCCTGCCAAGACAGGACTCAGGAGGGAGTCCTGTCTATCAGTTCACATCACAAATAAATTTGCTTTTCCTTCTTCCTCCCCATGAATTCTAATCTTGAAATTTAGAAGTCTAAAGCAACAGGGAAGTAATTCCATTTTTTCTCTAGCAATGTATGTATCAGCAATATTAATGGAGGTGCCCTGGGGGTACCTTCCATCAGGAACAGGGTGCAATTCCCACTCTTTCTGAATGATGAAAGGAAAGGAAAGGGAAGCTAACCCCAGAAGCTGGAAATGCTCTGGTTGGTGGATCCTCACCCATGCACACTTTTCTGTGAAGGACATGACTCAAAAGCAGCACTGGGGGGAGGGGGGCAAATAATAATAATAGGATTTATTCACATAAGGAGTGAGAAAATCATTCATAGATTTGGTTTATGAAAGAAGTCCCAGCAAGTTGGGCATGGTGACGCATGCCTGTAATCCCAGCTACCTGGGAAGCTGAGGCTAGGGATCACTTGAGTCCACAGGTTTGAGGAGATTACCCTGGACAACATAGCGAGACCTAGTCTCTTTTAAAAAAAAAAGTCACAACCAAGGAGAGAAATCAGACACTCTTCCACATATAGAAGTTTTATTGGAGGGTTATATAACCAAATTGGCATTTCAGAGGTTATAGGAAGGTTTTCTATTGTGGCCTTGCCATCACCCCAGTGAGTGACATAGTCCTCTGGCCAACCCAAGCTTATTTAGGATTCAAAGCTGAATGGACTGTTCCAGTATATACCTCCCAAAATCAATCAAATGGTTCCTTACAGTGAGAATTGACAGTGTCTCTGAGGGGGTTATTATAACAGGCTTGTTCAGATGAAGTGAAGTCCTTGGACCTCCAAATTCTTCAACTGAGCTTCTACATTAGGCTCCATTTGTCTTCCTTCCTCTTTTGTGCATCTTCATTCCTTCTTCTAGGTTTGTATACATCCTGTAATAACTGCCCAAAACCTCATTCCCTTTTTTCCACGCTCTCCTACTCTCTCTTATTATTTCAAATCTGAGAAACCTAAACCTCTTATGTTGTTCTTCCTGGCAGATTTTTATCAGCTCCCCAATTCAAAATTCAAAAGAAAATGAGAAGGAGAAACAGAGTTGTCTAAATCAAACCTGAACCAATCTACAGATCAAACATCAAGCACACATGAGAAATCTTAGTAAAACCCAAAACCTCTCTAAAGTCTGCCATATTTCCAGTCAATGCAATGTGTTGATGGTGGCCAAGACTCTTAGATTGACTAGCTGTGAGTGCCTGGCTGCAGGGTGAGGCCAAAGACAAAATGGAGCAAACTCAGGGTGAGAAATGGGATGACTGGTTGTTGGATCCTCACCCACAAGTTTATGAATGCAGGACACACAGAAAGAAGCAACAATAACAGGGTTTGTTATATAAGGAGTGAGAAAAGTGAGAGCAGAGAGAGAGGGAATGAGCAGTTATAAGTTGGCACGTGGCCAGATGCAACATACTCTACCTCAGATACTGTCTGTGGTGTATAGACCAGAGACCAAGCAGGAACTGACAGTAGTAAGACTGTAGCTGACCACTCAGCCAAGACCTGAGGGAAAACCAGGAACTGGTCATGTGAGTACAACCATCCATTGAGCTTTTGAGCAAGGGCTGAGAACGGCCATGTGGGCTATAACTGGCAGCTGAGGCCAGAGAGCAAGCAAAACCAGAACCACACATATGGGGAAGACAGGGCATGTTCCAGCAGTCCACCAAAGTGGAAACCAGAGCTGTAATGTGGAACAAGAGGGACCATGTGGCCCCCACCAAAACAAAAGCTTCACACTTTGCAAGGAGGAGAGAGAATGCAGCCAACCCATGCTCCATCTTTTCAAGTCCTCATGGCAGCTGTGATGTGCCCAGTTTTCCAAAGCCCCACTCAGGACAGAAACAGAAAAGTTCCACACTCTTTCCTAGAGAACCCATGGGCAACAGCCAACGGGAACTTGTTTGGAAGGGTAGGGATGGGGAGAGGTCTTGGGATATCAATCTACTTACTTGAAAGATTTTCCCCCCTCCAGTTGGAAGATTTTGCTGAGTACAAATTCACAGAGAATTTTGATTCAGGCAAGAACTGCCTGTGAATATGTCATCTTATTAAAGATGAGATTTAAAATTCAGTCTTTACTACAACTCAAAATCTTTGAAGTCATCACCCCTATGGAGTCATCTTGCAATATTGTACTCTTCCTAGATGGCTCTGCTGCCTCACAGCTGGTTCCAGAGCACCCTGCATGAGACTGGTCCAGGGACCTGATGCTCACTGTTCACCCACACACTAGTGCCACTTGTGGGACATGATCCAAAAGCAGCTTCATTTTCGTCACCTTTCAAAATGTATCCCATGAGAATGCTCTTTTCTGTCATTGAATTAATAAACCCTATACACTCCAGAGTTTTCCTGCTTACTCTGAGGTAATAGACTGTTCTATGAACAGACATTTAAATCACAAAGAAATCTCAGAAATTAGGTGTCTGGGACAACTGTATAGAATATTAATACTGATGCTTGTATTAATAGTCACTTTGAGGTGACTAGCTCCATATCTAGGCTGTCAGTAGGAGTGGAGCTCAGAAATAGCACAGTTCTTCTTGGGTTCCCCAGGACCTGGCTAACTGATAAAGGAACTCTCTTTCCTGGGGTTATTTTGTTCATTTGTTTGAAATTTCATTCAAGTACCATGATTCAGTCCTCATTTGTCTACACCTGCCCACCCTCATCACACACGTAGGGTTTTTAAAGGGTTGTAAAAGCCAGTTTCCCAATGTTTTCTTTGAAAAGCTGCATCTGGTCCATGTCATAACACACATGTTTTAAATGAATATCTATTCTCTAACCTCCTGTGTGGGATACATAATAGTTCTCATCTATAAAATGGGAATACTATTATCTGGCCTCTTTACTTCACAGATGCAGTGTCAGGATTTGGACATAATGAAACAAGAAATTCTGATAATTATGTGCCAGTAGTGAGCTGGAGTCTCTACATCTACTTGGGAATGTTTCTTTGTATGCATCTTTTCCCAATTCAAGAATTCAGTGGTATACTTCGATAGCTTGACATTGACCATGGAGAGAGTATTTTTACCATGAAAATTAATAAATGCTACAAGTTACGGTTGTCTTGCCCTCCCCCACCCAGCTGGTTAGGATGCATTTACTAGCACACTATTTCATGCAATAAATCTCACAGTTGTATATTTTCTATGCCTGGAACCTACAAGTGCCAGAGCTGGAGGTTAAGGCCCCAGTTAGGGCCATGGCAAGAAGACAGAAGAGAAAAGCCTTCACATCAAGTTGGAATATCCCTGGAAGTAGCCTGCAGAGGTGTGCTCAAGGGAAGGACAATACAATTCTCAGAGCCTGAGGAAGCACCTGTTCGCTGGGCAAAGTAAATTACTAGCAACCAAGGGGAGGAGGGGTTATTGCGGGGAAGAGTCTGTGTTTGTCAGAATGGGAACACAGGCTGAGATTGCCTGAGTGTCACCGGCTGATGCAGGGCTGCCCTATTTTCAGACCTGGAGCAGTCTCATTTCTTGCAGATTTTTCCCAGTACCAAAAGTAACCATCCCAGCTAAATGGCAAGGCACTCCAGCTCCACAAACTTGTTGACCTCCATGGCTCATAACTGTACCCAACCCTCTGACCCTTGAAAGTAACCAAATCTAAGATAGTACAGGTTATAGAATGAGCAGGAAATGGAGGAGGCTTTGTGGAATGGTGGGAGTCTTTTGGGAACTGGCAAGGATAGGAGGGCCTGAGCTGTCTGCCCCTAGTAACCATTCAGTCTAGGTTTTTGCTCATCTGTTCTGACATCTTGCCATGGTAGTGAGGACAAGCCAGACTCAGAGGACAAGGTCAGGATTGCCAAATGTCCCAGGCTCAAGGCATGGAGGGCCAGTTCCTGAATGTGAGCATTTGGATGTTCCTGGCAGGTCGTAGGGGAACAGAGGAAAGCCCGTCATTACACAGTGAAGTAGCCCATGCCAGTGACCCAATGGATGCAAATTGGCAGTGCCAGGTTGTTAGGGGGGCAGGTTCCTAACTATACCTGGGTGAAGAAACAGAATGCCAGACAGGTGATTTACCTCAATGAATACTTGAACCACAAGGCCCATTTCAGACTCTATCATATCATCTTGATTCATAATGTAAGAAACACAGATCAAGTCCACTCTTTTCTCTATTGCTTCAGATTTGTTTTCTTTTCAGATTCGTTACCTTTTCTGAAACTAGGTCTGAATGAATTTTCTTCTTTGGGTGCCTTCCCTGTGCTCCTCTATTAATTTTATAGTACTCCTAGAGTCTTTCAATTATGTCAGAAATTAAACTAAGCTTGTCATTCTTTAAAATGTTTACATTTCCCTTCACCTGGTTTCTGTTTGTCCTTTGGGTGCATGGGAACCCTGATAATGACAACTATGACTTATTGAGGTAGGTAGGAAGACACCAATGTCAAAGGTTGGGGGATGTTTGAAACTGAGATAGAGCAGAACCTGAGAAGAGTCATTTCTTTCCCAGTTCACAAATTGTGTGGACGAGAAGTTGCCAAATACTAACCTGGCTTGTTTTTAAATATCAAAGCAGGAGAGCCTAACATGAGGAAGGGGAAATTAAATTACAACTTAAAGAAATGCATTAGATTTGAATGCCACATAAGTAGCATTTCTGCATGAGAATAGTGAAAAGTAATGTATTTTAAACCAAATGAAGTCAAAGCTGTGCTAAGGGGTCTCAGAATGACACCCTCCATCCGACCCATCCAAGCATTCTTAGTCTTAAAAGATAATTATCCTGCATCTGGAAGTAACAGTTTTTCACTGGTCCTCAACCTGACCTTCCATGGATCCTAATTTAGGATAGGAGTCCCTGATACTAATCTACCCTTTTGGGGTATGATAAGCAATTGATGATTCTACTTGACCTCTCTGCATTTATTTAAAATGGCAGATAAAGAGACTGCCTTTACCTCCAAATTATAATGTCTATTACTATACTACCATCTAATGGCGAGGTGCATTAAACACAAGTGTCACCCAGTTGAGGGGTGCCTAACTACTCTTTATTTTTTTTCATGGCAAATAGTTATAATGGATCTGTTTCTTCAGAGAAGACCCCATAGTTCATTAAGATTTCTGGTGGGGAGAAAGTGATAAAGGCTCTAATTTGACAACCTGGACAAAAATTTGTGTAAGTATCAGGGAACACAGAAAGATTTCTAAAACACTCTCAAAGTGTACAAAATAAGAAAGAACTATTATCTTAAAAATAAATATTAAGTTCTTCCATATATGAGAATTTAAAGACAACAGAAAGATTTGTATAATATAGTATGTATAATGAATTGTTTTGCGGGAGGAAGAGGAAATAAAGTATACCATAACCTTATGAATAGACTAGCTACTTCTTTAAAAGTAAATTAAAGTCCCATAACAGTTTTGGGACTACATAAGTTTTGTTGCTACATAAGACAAAAGACCAATATTACATTACTAGTTCTTTGCTATATGCAGCTATTGGTCAAGAATTTAAATTATTGTAATTATTTAGGGATTTTCTTCCTGACACTAAATGAAGGAGGTTGGGGGTGTTTGTTGTACTAAACAGCGAAAATAGAGACTACTCCCCACCACCAGCCCCATAATCTTCTTTTTCTCCAGACACAGGACACATGTCAGGGTTTAATTCACTTCCTAAGCAATTCCATCAGTATCACCTGTCACCAATAACCCATCTCTGAGTCATATGGGAAGACAGCCAGAATCCTCAGATGTTCTGAGACACAGGTAGCTGATTCCAATGTATTGAGGCTTGCGGTAAAATCCCCAGAGAGTGCTCTCCATGCACTGGGTGCCTGGCAGAGACAGATAACAACCAGATATCAACTAATTTATGGGGAACAAAATGCACAGTGCAAGCAGGATGCATAGGTAGAATTAGGACTCTTTGAGACATGGATTCAAACACCATTTGTGCTATGAAAGTTTGAGAAATATCATTAGTAAACTTACAACAACCTAGAAATACAAAATTCAAGTTGAATTCCAATCAGATAGTTGACAAGGGTCACTGCAAAACCAGAAAATCAACCCTAAGGGTTGAGGTCTGTGTTGATGTGCTGTGTTATGCTCCTGAAACAGCACCTTCCCCCAACTTAGGAGTCACCCCTGTTCCTCTCCTGATCTTGATTTTCAGCCCAGCACCCAGAAAAGATGTAACCACCAGTATCTTTTCTAAATCAGTGGTTCTCTAAGTATTGTCCTCAGCCCACAGCATGAACATCACCCTAGAACTTGTTAAAAAGGCAAATTCTCGGGACCCGTGCCAAACCCATAAATCAAGAATCTCTAGGGGTAGAATCCAGAGATCTGAGTTCTCTGAGTGGTTCCCTGGCAGCTTAAACTTGAGAACCATTGCTCTAAAGAAAGATGCTGAGGAAAATGCAGGGAGGCAGTTGCAGATGCAAACTAGGGAGCAAGCAAGGGCAGTTAAAACTAGAAGCTCTGGAACCAGCAGTTTTGTCTTGTTCCCTCTGCTTCTTCCCATGTGTCATCTCAGTCCAAACCACCTCGGTGGTTGTAGTGGGGTCTATTCCCTTCACAAGCCCGGTTGTCCTCTGTCAATGCTGAAACAAAACCCCTGGAGCAAAGCTGGCCACCCACCACAGAGTTAAGTAGAGCTGCCCCTGGGGACACCATATCGCCTTATTTTGTTTTTTAATCTTTAGGATCAGTGGTTCACTTCCAGTCCAGCAAGAATGGTTGGCAAGTGCTGTTGTTAGGTGGGAGAGACGCTGGCCTGGAACACTCAGACCTTGTTGTGCTCAAAGGAAGCTGTCATCCTGCTCACAGTTCGGGAACTGAGAAAGCAACAGGACCACCAGCACAGCCCACAGGAAAACAGGATGGAAAACAATTTATTTTAGGATTTTTTTCAGGTAAATATAAAAGCAACAGAGAAATCGAAATAATGCTTTAACTGAAACTCATATTCCCACCACCTAAAATTAATAAGTTAGCATTGAGTCAAATTAAAGGATGCTTTTTAAAAGTTATGAAATGCCTGCTTGCGGCAGTGAGCTGGGATGGGGCAGCAAGGGGACAAAGAGGAGAGCAGCAAGAATAGAGAGAAACAGCTCAGTGTTTCTGAAATATTTTGTAACAAAGAATGTCCTCCTTTTATCAGGAAACATTTTAAATATGAGGTTTCCACATAGCTACTAATAATAACTTGTAAATTTGCCTAGCTGGAGGCTGGAGAGTGGAATTTACAAATAATGAAGAACAGAAAAATAGCCGAAAAAGAAGCCAGTTTTTTCTTTGGGAATAAACACAACATGCTTTGGGGCTACCCTCCCCCTGAAGATAGCAATAAAGAAATTAGACTAATCCAAGCAAATAGGCTGTAGATCAATCACATGTAAGGCTCGCCCGTTGCTGTTTATGGAATTGGAGTCTCAGATGAGAGATTGATGGGCACTCCCTTCCAGGGTGGATCTTGAACTAGAAATGGCCTCACCCATCAAAGCTGGATGGTCATAGGATGGGCTGAAGCCTGGCTTGAGAGTTACTAGTGGTCCCAGGGTAGGAAAAGGATGGAGGTGTCCAGGCTATCGTGCTGGTCGCCAGAGAAGTCTAAGCCAATGGGGCTGAGTTGGCCAAGGGGAGGTGGAAAGGATTGTTCTCTGTGCTCTGATTCAGGCAGATCTGTGGCCCTACGACAGTCGGAAGAGCAAAATGTAGAACATCCCAAATGAAATCACCTGTGGCACCAAGGGCCTGTCGTCTGTTCTTTGATACTTTGATACTGATGGAGCAAACTCCATCAGAAAGGAAAAACAATATGAAAATCCTTGTTCTTCCCTCATCACCCATTTGAGATTCCCATTCTTGCTGAGACAAACCATGCCATGTAGGCAGGAGCAGTGGAGGTGGGTGGCAGGGGCACTCCTTTTCTGCACAAAAAGGCAAGAAGAGGGGAAACAGACCAGGTACCCACTGGGTACCTCCCTTCATATACCTGCTGGTGAACTGAAATACTCCTTAGAAAATGAAATAAAATGAAGCAGGCCAGCAGAGCTGGGCAGCCTCCATTCACCTTCCTGCTTCCTTGGCCTTCCAGGTACATGGCCTTTTGTAAAACCTAGTTCCTATCACAAGCAGGTCTTTATCAAGTGGCACCACCCCAGGCACTCCCTCGAAGAGGCTGTGTGCTAACACTGCACAGACTTCGTGAGTACCCGATGGGCCAACCTCCCCACACCCCTCTACTGCCTCCCCAAACACACACACACGTGGGTTGTGTTGTTTTGCAGATCCTCCAGAAACTCCATCCCAGCAATTCTGCAAGAACTGCCAGAGCAAACCTCTGAGGAAGCCTGCAGAAGCATTCAGGCCCATTAGAAACCAGTAACCAGAAATGGATTTTTCATCTGGTTTCCCATGGGGGGGAGGGGGGAGAGGGAAAAAGTGTAGCATACGTGTGCGCGTGTGAATTGTGTAGCCTTGCTCTATTCTGAACTATAAATTCATTCTTTCAGACAATAACCATTGTTGATAAGTGCAACACTCTGTGCTACAGTCTAACAAACATGAGTAAGACACAGGCCCTCACAATGTAAAGAAGAAAATTGCATACAAAAAAAAAAAAACTGGTGAAAACTGTGTGAAAATTGTGTTATAAGTTCTATAATAAAGGCTCATTCATCTATTCAACAAAGATTTATTGTGCACGATGTGCCAGTCTCAAGTATGAACAAATAATTTTGAGAGCACAGAGTCTAAATATAACTACCATTGCTCCCTCAAATGTGATAGAGGTGATGAGTCCCCAGGTCTGTGCTCTTTAAGGAGAGGTTCTAGGGTTTTTGTATGCCCATCATAGCTGATGTGTGCCAAGCAGATGTTCAATAAGCATTGCTTCCAAGGAATGGATTCCCTGTCCTCTTATTCCCTAGACAATTTCAGCCTAATCTTTGTTATTCACTTATCAATTCTGTTGAGCACTGACACTATCCCAGAAGCAGGAGCTGCAAGGGCAAGCAATTCTCTGGGTGCTGACAACTCAGTTGGGGTGGCAAATTGCCCCCAAACAATTTGGCAAGCACCCAGTGATGAGTCAGTGAAGGGTACACTGAGGAGATTCCATCGCCCAGCCTGGGCAAGAGGTTAAGGGTCTGGGAAGGCTTTCTGGAGAGAACCCTAAACAGAGGCTCAAAGGAGGGTGCATGGAATTAAGGCAAATATATGTATCGGGGGATGGCATTTCAGACAGAGAGGACAGCTTAGGAACAACATGGGGGGACTCCGGCTGGGCACATGCAATCTCTAGTTCTGAGATTTATACTTCCAAAACTATCCTGTCAGCATTGTTTGGAGTTCAGCAAGCTTCCTTCAGTTACCCAAATACTTGAGAGGATGGTGCAAACTGGAATATACTTTCTTTGTGTATTGACTTTCAGAGAGACATAGTCTGGTGGGACAGATGTTCAGCCAACATTGGAATCCAGATCTATGCAGAAGAATGTTGAGTGAACATGAAATTGGAGCACGTTGCAAAGTCAAAGATCTTGTCATCAACTTAAGTCAGTCACTGCATCTGTCTCTGTTGCCACCTTCTGTCTCCCTGCCTTCAGAGCCAAACTTGTAGCACTTTCACAACTTCCTCAGCCCACATGCTCCTCACCCCCACTCACTATGCTCTGAATTCTACACCCACTTTCCCCTTAAGCTGCCTTTACTAAGGTCACAAATTCTCTGTTGCTAAATACAGGATTCTTTTCAGTCCTCATTTTTGTTCTCTGCAGCTTTTGACCCTGAGGTTTCTCTCTTCCCTCTGCTCCAGCTACCATTCCTTCCTGTTTTCCCTCCTCTGTTTCTAGCTGCAACTTCTCAGGCTCCTCGGTATCTTCCCTTCTCTCTGCTGTTTGGATTACTGATAATACCTTTTTTCTTCTCTCCCCAGGTGAGATCACAGCCTCAGTTTGAAACCAGGTAACAAGCAACTGAAAATGGGTGCAAAAGCAGCAAACTAAACTTATAAAGAGAAAAGCCACACTTTAAACCGGCCATTCCCAAGAAGGGGGGGGTTTGTGGGGGGGAGGGGGGCGTGGGAACTTCAGTCCCTATGTAGTTGCAAGACCAATCAGGTTAAAGTCAAACAATTTATTTACCAAAAGAAGAAAAGAAGCAGAGTCCCTGAGACCAGGAGTGGCCTCTAATCTTACCACAGTACTTAAAAGTCCTTAAAAATCGTAAACAAGGGACCCAGGTTAAAAAAAAGAAAAGTCTTATTCAAAAGCTCCATGTTTCTAAGATCACATGTTCAGTCCATGGTGCCTGCCTTCTGCCCCAAGCCTGAAGCAGGAGTTTTGACCATAGAAAACAGGCAATGGGAAATGGTGACTTCTGGCATCTTCTTGCAGTGCTCAGGAAATTCAAAATGAAACAAAAGATCAAAGATGGAGCTTTCTGCCCCAAACCTGAACCATGTGTCTGATACAAAGTCCAATTTCTCCAGCAAGTAGCTCTCTATCATCAGAGATAAACATTTCTAAATCTTCTCCAGGTCTCCCAGTTTTCCAAACTTCATCAGCAAATGTTGATAACAAGTCATCCTACCTGACTCTCAAGTTTCTCCAGCATAGCATTCTCTCCTCAGAGTTTAAGTCCTCCTTTTCAAACAGCAACTTTCCAAGTAACCTTTCTGGGCAAATGCCTGCAGTTTTTCATCCAGGCTGCAGCCTGCAGCAGCACACCCTCAAGGTCTCTGCTGCTGGAATGGGCAAAAGCTAGTGACTTTTCCTCCCTTGTCCAGGCTGCCTGCCATTCTCCTTGCTGCTCACACTGGCTTTTATTATCTCCTGCCAGATTCTGCCCACAGTTCTCGTTCCCACATTACTCTCAAGACCTGCAATATCCAAGCACTAATTGTGGATTAAAGCCAGCTTCATCACCCTGTAACAAATTGTCATCTGTAAAATCTAAACTTTTCTAAATTAATTTCTATATGCACCTCAAAATATTAGTAAAATATACAGAATAAATTTGTCATAACTATTTTTTGGTTATTTTCTTAAATGTACAGTTCAGTACATTTGAGTACATTCAGGGTTACACAATCATCACCACTGTCTATTTCCTGAACACTTTTTATCCGGGAAAATGAAACCCTGTATCTATTGTTTAAAAATAAACAAAAAAACAGGCCCAAAAGGGACTCATTTATACTGTACCCACATTTTATAACTAATCTCACTGCAGTTTCAGCCTCTCCCAAAAGTATAATCCTAAACTAATCAACCAACATTTCCTCCCCAGTGAGGTCATCTGCAGATAAGACCCAACCTGCCTTGCCTTGAGGAGAGGCAATGTTATTGGAAATAATCTTTCCTTTTGTTAAATACCCTTCCCTCCCTCTTTCTGTCTGTAAATATTCTTCATTTTGTGTAACCCCTTGCAGGCTCTAGATGGCATGCTGCCTAACTCGTGAATCCTTTCATCAAGTCAACCAGATTGCTAAATTTGAGAATTTTGCTAAATTTGAGAATTTTGTTTTTTAACATTATTTAGCAAAAATTTCTCTCCCTTCCCCAACTCCCTGGACCATTATTTTGTCTCTATTTGATTTCTCATACCTCATACTGAAACCCCTACCTCAGTATGGGTAGTGTTATGTGTTGGTAAAACTTAGGCATCACCACTACCTGCATCTAAAAGATACAGAAGTTAAGAATGACCTGAAGCCAGATAGAAGGTTACCCCACCTTCTTTTACCTTGATATTGTAAATCTTAATCAGGGTTCGGTCAACATCATTATGCTAATTTTTTTTTTTTTTTTTTTTTGAGACTAGGTCTCACTATTTTTGCACGTGGAAATGCAGGCTCACATTGCCCGGGGTACCACGGGACTCAAGCCATTCCCAGAGTCAACTTCCTAGGTAGCTGGGATTACAGGAGCGCACCACCACGCCCAGCTATTTTTTTGGAACTCAGTCTTGCTACACTGCCCCGGCTTCCTAGACTGCCGCTTACAGGCATGCTCCACCATGCCCAGCCTCATTAGGCTAGTTTAACTCCCTGTGCTAGAGTTCCAAAGCCCTGAAAGGGCCTGGAAGGGTGGGGGCAGAATCATAACTGAACCAAGCCAGAATGTGGCTGCTAATCCCATCATCAGGATTCATGATCAGAAAGGGAGAAAGGAAAAGGGTATAAAAGGGAGAGAATGTGGGAGAATGGAGTTCAGAAGATTAGTGGAGAGGAGAGCTGATTTGGCATCAGGCATTTGGAGCAGGAGCTGACAGTTTGGCTTCAAAAAGGACCCAGAGCTGTTGAACCTTTTGGGTTCCCAGACTTCCAGTCTTCGAAGGTCCAGGAGCTGTATGAAGGTGAAGAAGAAGAATTCATCACAGAGTGCTGAGCTGCTCTGACGACTCAGAGAAGAGGATGAGTGAGAGATGATAGGAGAGTAAAGAGAGGAGAGGGGGGAGAAGGAGAGAGATGGAGCTGAACCTCATGTTGGTTGCAGAACTCAGTTTCTGACAGTTTTAGACTGTCACCTGACAGTTTTAGACTGAACTACACTAAGACTGAGGTCCTTTCTATTTGGGATACTTGTGAGGTTATAGACTATTAGACTCTTAATTTTTCCCCTATTTGTGAATAAACCCCTGTGTTTACCCTTACCATTAAGTTTGATCTCTGGGCAACTGCTTGAGTGGGGACGGAAAAACCCTCATTGACTAGAATTAAAAGGGGTGATCCCTTCACTCAAGAACAAAATAAGTGGAATCACAGTATTTTTCCTTTTGTGACTGGCTGTTTTCACTTAGGGTCCTCAGGGTTCATCCCTGTTGTACTGTGTGACAGGATTTCCTTGTTTTTAAAGACTAATAGTCCATCGTGTGTGTATGTATATCTGAATACCTATACATGTGTGTATACTTATATATTACCAGTTTGAAAGAATTCAGAGCCATGTTCAGGCAAAGCAACAATTTATTTATCAACATTGCATGGGGGGGGTGGAGCAGTGGGAACACTATTCATGGAAAAACTGCCCTGAATGATGAAGGATGTTTGACTTAAATGGGGTATATGGGCTGCTTATTATGTCTCTTTCTGGCAAAATTATGCCCTTTTGTTGGGAGAGGGAGCTTTTTGCAGTCAGCAGAACTGTAGTAGGTGCCTGCCAGAGTGATTTAAAAGTCACCCCCTGACACCAGCATGCAAACATTCCCCCATGTTTTACCCTATGTACCCCATTTATATTTTCATCAGCCTTCTGCAGGTTTGTCCTGGTGTCCTGGATATGTTGGTCATCAAATATCTTAGGCACAGCTCCCTTCTAGCTACTTAATATACAGTGTTAGACTATCAATCGACACTTGTGCCACTTCCATCTCTTGGCTATTTGAAGAATGCCAGTATGAACACAGATGGACAAATATCTCTTCAAGACCTTGTTTTCAATTTTTTGGTATGAATATCCAGAAATGGAATTGCTAGATGATATGATAATTTACTTTTCTGAGAAACTGTCATACTGTTTTTCACCATAGCTACAGATTTTATATTCCCATGGACAGTGTACAAGAGTTCCAATTTTGCCACATCCTCATCAACACTACTTCCTGTTTTTCTATTAGCCATTCTAATTGGTATAAGATTCAAGTGGCTTTTAACAACTCTAGACTTCATAATGAATTATCTACTAGATACCTCCAACTGAATATCCAATAGTACTTGGATCTCAACTTTTCCAAATCGAATCTATTCCAAATACCCCTATAAGATTCTCTATCTTGACAAAAACTACCACCATTAAGTACCAAAGTCAGTAGTTGATGGCTTTTTTGGTCAGGGTCCTCTCATACCTGAATACCCATGAAAGTCCCTTCCCCCTGCCTTGTTTCTTTTAATCTATTCTTCCCATTCCACCTGGTTATCTCTTCAAAATGTAACCTCTTCTGTTTAAATTCCTTCCAGAACTCCTGAGTGTCTTGAAGATAAAATCCAAAATCTTAAAATAATAAAATTTGTAACTGGCCCTTTATGATCTAGTCTCAAGACCTTCTGGTTCAACCCTTATCTCTTATCTCTTCCCACCTTTGCTTTTTGAGGTCAGACTGAATGGCTAGCAGTTGTGCAAATATGTTACAAGTATAATTCCCCTTACTAGGAAGTCTTTACCTGGAGCATCCTCTCCTTCTCCAGCAACCTCTTTTAACTAACTTTATTGAAGTGTCACCTTCTCTAAATTCCTTCTGAAATAGGGTGGCAAAGCAGGTAAAATGAGGTGCTTACCAAACTTACAGAGGGGAGCAATGACCCTTTAAAATCAGCCACATATCAGGTTCTTCCCAGTCCATGCATGAAGTAGCAAGACCACATAAACTTTAAGAGACAGGCAAAAACAAATTTACTTATTAAAAGGGCAAAGCAAATAAAAGCCACTGAAGGGCATAAGGGGACCCCTTTTGTAATCTTACCACACAGTCCAGTCTCTAGTCCAAAGCACACGTGGCTTTAGCAGCCATGTGTATCCACAAAATGGCGACTGCCCCACCTTAAGCCAGATGAAGGAATTAAGATGGCACCACTGCTCCTTCAAAGACACAGCTACACTCCCTCCAAGCCAGAATGATAGGGGGCGCTACCCCCTTTCGCTCTCCCCCATTGTCTCCTGTTTAAGATAGCAGATTTAAGATATGCTAAAATGTGAGAATGGCCTTAATTAGAATTTCCTTTCAGAAAGATATAAAGGGGAGGAAGAAGTGAAACAGGTTTTTTTCTTTGTAATGTAATAATTCAGGAGATGTTCCTGGAAGGCAGGAAAACAGAAAGAATATATAAAGAGGTTTGAAACAAAGAGAGGGAGAAAAAATGGGAATTCAGATTCAGATTCAGGTTTGGTTTCTGCCATTTTGTGGAATAAAAATGTGAACCATATGAGCTTGGCCATGTGGCCAAGGCCTGGGGCCTGCAGCCTTGGCTGGCCTAGGCTAAAAGACAGTTAAGGAGTTTGGAGATTTGAACTCCAGGTTGGAGTTTGTTTTGCTGAGTTTAACTTGTGTCTGCAAGAGGCCATGCGAAAGTCAGGCCTGAAAAGAAAGTGAACTTTGTTGGGTCCAGTACCATGAATTTTCCTCTACTACCTGGAGGACAAGGAGAAGACGGCATGGAAGACAAGGATGAGCATGCCAAAGGAGCGCGCCAAAGGAGCATGCCAAAGGAAGATGTCTTCCAGCATCTGGAGATGAACTCTGACTGGCTGATTTTGGTGAGATGATCAGGACTGAGAGACTGAGGATTTTTAGGCAATCTAGGAAAGGACTTTGGACAATGTTGAGAAAGGTTTTGGACAATGTTAAAGTAATCTGAGTTTTACTTACATGTTTCTTTTTGTAGTAATTAGGAAATAACTTTGTTAGAAAGAAATTAGTCTGCACTGATAGTTTTGCCTTTGACTTGGTATTTTGGTTGAGAAGGCTGGGATGGTGGAAAGAACCCACAAAGTCTAAAAGGGTAAATTGAGGCAAACTAATTTAAAATTTAAACTAGTGTTTCTAAGTTTTTCTTTTTAGGTCTGAAAGAGGGGAAGAAAGCTGAGAGAAGCTGGTAGTTAATTTTTGCATGCAATGGTGAAGGTGAACAGTGAAAATGCTAATGAACAGTTTGTAGCCTGCTTCCTAGAGAGAGAAGCAGGCATAGGTGTGTCTAGTTCAAGTTAAAGGTAAATGCTAATGAACTGTTTAGATCCTGCTTCATAGAGAGACATAGATGTGTTCAAGTTAAAGTCAAAAAGTCTTTTTGTTCCTTTTTACCCTGTTTCAAGAAGATGCCAAGAGAGCATCAACAATCCTTTTCTGAAAGCAGTAGATTTAAATCCAACGAGGAAGACCAGGATGGCATCATCAATTCTTCTCCAAAAGGCACTGGCATTCTTTCAGCTCCAACTCCAAAGTAGCCCAGCATCAGCAAAACTCAATACAGCAACACAGCAAGCGCTTCAGACATTTCAAGTTGAAAACAGCAACACAGCAAACTCTCTTCAGTTCTCCAGAAGACTTCCAAGCTTTGTAGTTTCAAATTAAACCAAGTTTTCAAGTATCACGTTTCCAAGACAGCTCACATAACTGACAAGTTTCTCCAACATCTTCCCTGGGTTCATCACTGGCCCCAGTTGGGGAATGGAAGCCCACAAGCTTGACTTCCTTACCTGCCCTGCTGCCTTACTTGGCAGCGGCAGCTCTGAGATCTCCAGCCTCCCTGCTGCTCCTCTCTTGTCCTTATCTCTCCATTCTCCTCTCTGTCCTCTTCTTTACTCTTCTGTTCTCTTCTGTTCTCAGTTTTCGTCTCTACTGTTGACTTCGGTTCTTCCCACTGTTTTGTCCTGTTCCCTTCTGTTCTCCCTTTCATGTCTTTTATTCTGTCTTTATCTTTGTCCCCTCCCTGATCCTTTAATCCTCTTTTCTCTCTTTTCTTGAAAGAAGGCTTAACTTTCCTTCTCCAAATCTCCACCCACCAATGCTAACAATAGCTCTTTTAATAAATCAACACCAGTACTGGGGGCCACAGCCCCTAACATTTCCCCTCTTAAACTGGGTTTTTCACTTATCTGTATTATAGCACTCACTACACTGACCTCTTCCTTAGACTATGAGTACATATTTATAGACTCTGAACTATGATTTTTCATCTTTGGATCTCGATTGTCTAGCACAGAGTTTAGCATTTACTAAGTGCCTATCTGAGAAATGAAATAATGCTTCCTAGAGGAGATGAAAACTAGGCTGAATCTTAATAAATGGCAACAAATTCACCAGGTAAAAACAGGTTAAGGAATATATCAGACATTGGAGGCAACAAGCAAAGAGGCAGGTGTGTGGTATAGAATAATGCAGAGAGAACTACAGGTGGCTGGAGCACATGTCATACAAGGGTTAATGAAGAGAAGGCTGGGACACTTTTGTCAATAGACTTAGGAGAAAGACACCATCAGGCATATCTAGCTAGAGTACCAAAGTATGGAACTATTATCAGTTGTCAGTTTTTATCAGTTAGGAGTAACAGGCGCACCAATACTCAAAATTAAGAAACAAGTGACTGCTAACATACATATGTTATTCTCCCAAAGTGTGTATGTTTGAGTTAAGTGATAAATGAGCTATTACTCAAGCAGATCCTTATTGATGAATTCAATTTCTGTGTTGAATTGAACTAAAGCACTAAGATAAATTATAATAATAAAAATAATTATACACTATCCACAAAGGAATGAAATGGAATTACAGCACATCAGTCAGTGGATGAGGGAGTTAAGTGTGTGGTCAGAAGAACATTAAAGCTCCTGAAATTGGGAGCCACCAGTTATTCCTACTTTGTAAGGATCAGCGTCCTAAGAGAGAAGGAGTAGAAGCAACAAGAGTGGAGAATAAGAGAAAAGATTTAGAGCAGTCCAATGTGAATGTTTGGCAGGGAAGAGTGCAACGGAAATGAGGATTCTAGCTATTTCCCTACAGGGAGTCCCTTCACACAGTGTCCCTTCAGGGAAAAAGAATCTAAACAATGGGAGATGTCAATGTCCTGGATGTCACACATGGTCACAGACTTTAATGAAGTATAGAAACCAATCACCATCACCTACCCACCCTCCTCCCCCCAATTAAATTAATAAAAAATAAGAAATCAAGCCAGGCATGGTGGTGCATGCCTGTTGTCCAAGCGCTGGGAGGTAAGAAGCTTGGGATTACTTGAGTTCATGGGTTCGAGATTACCCTGGGCAACATAGCGAGACCTAGTCTCAAAAAAGCAGCCGGGCCGGCCACGGTGGCTCGTGCTTGTAAGCTTCAGCCTATGAAGCAGCAGGGGCTAGGGATCGCGGTTTGAGTCCCGCCTGGGGTTCGTAGCGAGACCTAGTTCCAAAAAAACAAAAACAAAAACAAAAACAGCTGGGCGTGGTGGTGCGTGCCTGTAATCCCAGCTACCTGGGAAGCTGAGACTGGGGATTGCTTGAGTCTGTGGTACCCCGGGCAATGTGAGCCTGTGATTCCACAGGCAAAAATAGCGAGACCTAGTCTCAAAAAAAAAAAAAAAAAAAGCAAGCAGCCGGGCGCCATGGCAGGTGCCTGTAATCCCAGCTACCTGGGAGGCTAA
>PVHY01009476.1:0-56287 GCA_004024945.1 Uropsilus gracilis
TGTTTTTTTTTTTTTTTTTTTTTTTTTTGAGACTAGGTCTCACTATTTTTGCCTGTGGAACCGCAGGCTCTAGTTGCCCGGGGTACCACAAACCCAAGCAATCCTCAGCCTCAGCTTCCCAGGTAGCTGGGATTACAGGCGCTCACCACCATGCCCAGCTATTTTTTTGGAACTAGGGATTACAGGCGCTCACCACCATGCCCAGCTATTTTTTTGGAACTAGGTCTCGCTACAGGGCTCCAGACGGGGCTCGAACCATGATTCCTAAGCCCCAGCCCCCTCATAGGCTGAAGCTTACAGGCATGAGCCACCATGTCCGGCCCTCTAGGAAGATATTCTAAGGTGTGGTGATGGCCTTCATTAGCACTTCCTTTCAGAAAGCCACATAGAAGAGGGAAGGAGGAAGGAAAACTAAGTTTTTGGTTATGTGACAGGATTGACAAGGCTGTTCCCAGAAACGCAGGGGGAAAAATTATATAAAAAGACCAGAGGGCAAGAAGAAAGGATCAATCATTTTGGAATTGAGCATTTGGGGGGAGTAGGATGTTAGCCTGGCTACATGGTTGAGGCAGCCATTCCAGCGCCAGCCCAGTTGGTGAACTCATGGCTTAAGGATGTATAAGCTGAGTGTTTGTGTTTAAGGGAATCTAAGGAGTTTGGAGGTTTGAACTCCGTACTGGAGTTTGTCATACCTGATAGATTCAGATACTTTTGGAGCGGCTGTGAGCTAGGCCTGAGTAAATGGACTTTGTTGGTTCCTTTATCTTGGAGTCTTTCTACTGCCTAAAGGTAAGAAGAACATCATGTCTTTGACCAAGCCTTGGAGAAAGCTGGAACACCCAAAGGAGGAGACGAAAAATGCCCAGCGTTTGGAACATGTGCTGTTGAAGTCAGAATAATTGGACTGGACATGTAGTGAGATAATCAGAGACTAAAGGTGGACAGTGGAGGAGTAACTCAGTTTTTCATATTTATCTTGTATACATATTTAGGTAATCACTTTGTTTAGTAATAAATAGTCTGCTCATTTTGAGAGTTTTCTCTGGCTTTGGAATTACATAATAAGGTGGCTGTGGGTGGCAAGAATCCATAATATAAAGTGATTTGAAAAGGCTTGGGACAGTAGATAAGCTGCTGGTTTTAAAAGCTTTTTTTTTCCCTCTGGTTTGGGAGTGGGAGATGGGCAAGAGGCAGGTATTTGAATAACAAAGGTAAGGGTCTGTGGAAGCCTGAAGGTTAAGGAACTCTCATGCCTGGTAGAGGCTTTTCCCTAGTTTAGGAAAAACTGGCAGCAAAGGGATTTTTAGGTTAAAAGAAAGCCCGCCCTCTCGCTACACCATGTAGAAGCTCAGTATGAGTTTCCAGCTTTTGGAATTGTCTTGTCTCTACCCAGAAACATCCCACTAACTCCTCGTTTTTTCTTATACCAAAGGAGCTGGGTGTTTTGAATTTTGTGTTGGTAATCTGGAGCATGGCTAGTTAATCCCCTCTGGAATTTTCTTTCTTTGTTCCCATTCCTCAGGCCTCCAAGGCTTCTTCTAAATTGCCAGGTCTCAAAGGGGGAGGGGGGGACAGAAGGGGAGGAAAAAGAGGAATTATAAAAAAAGTTCTTGCAAATCTACCAAGGGACTCCCTGGAAATAATGAGTTTACCAACAGTTAATCCCATAAAAGAATGACCCCCCTTCCCCAGAGAACAACTTTCTATCAGGGCAGTTTCTGCTCTGAGCTGACTCAGCTCTCCTGCCTCTGTTAGCAAACCTGTCCCTTTTGGTGAGGGCCAAGTGGAGTTGAAGGCCAACCCCCAGGTTCTTCTACTGAGGAAAGAATTCATGGGAGCCAGTATGGTGAGAAATGCAGTTTCATTAAAGGTGAGGGTACACACCAGAGAACTGAGAGTTTCAGAAAAAAGTCCTGCCTTGGGTCTTCAGACTGCTGATCTAAAGAGGCTTAGTTTGAGGGATCCTAAATGGATTTTGACTAATTTGATTAACATAAGGGGCAGGAATTTACAGGCTAGGGTTAGGAGATTTGGCGCTTTTGTTTAATAATAACCACCACACCCAAACTTCTTAGAGAAGAGGACAGTTTCAGGACTCGTGGCTCCCAGCTTGAGATAAACCAGTGGGGAAGGGGGAAGGGCTGGAGTCACTTCGTTTGTGTACAGCTAGCCTTTAGAATTGTGAGCTGGGGGAGTGAGAGGAATGGCAGGCATCCTGCTGGTCCTGCTCTGCCTATCCTGCTCTGTCTACTTTCCTGGGTAATGCCATCTGCCCGCTGGCACCCTTCCTTCCTACCCCCCCTCCCTTTTTTTTTTTTTTTTTTTGAGACTAGGTCTCCCTCTGTTGCCCGGGGTAGTACCGATCCCAGAGACTCCAGCGAGCCCCAGCTTCAACCTCCCAGGTAGCTAGGAATACAGGCGCCTGGCACCGCACCCGGATGGCTGCTTTTTCTAGACCAGGTCTCGCTATGTTGCCCTGGGGAAGTCTCGAACCCGTGAACTCAAGTGATCCCAGGCCTCCACCTCACAGCACTTGGATTACAGGCGCACACCACGCCCGGCTCCTTCCCTCTAATAGACCTGCCCTTTTGGCGACAACTAAACACCTCTGTTTCTCGCCTCGACAGCTGAGAGGGGAGCTCGGATAAAACTTTTATGGGGGTTGGTGGGGGTCCCGCTGGGGCAAGACAGTTTTGGAAGGTTGGGGATGGGAACATGGCCTGTTTTTCTCCGGTTCTGATCCTGTGACCATGAAAAGTCCACTCTTCCACAGGTTCCACTCCGCTTCCCAGGCACGAACCCCACCCCCTCACGAACCCTACCTTAGGGAGACGAGCCCCGTCACTCACGGAGCTCTTCGCCCTCCCGCCACTAGACGGCGACGCGCCAGTCCGGTCGTAATGGTACAGTCTGGTTTCCCCTCGTGCGCAGCGCGGTGGGTCCTTCCAGGCGCAGAAAAGCATTGTGGGCCGGCCGTCCGGCCTTTCGGCAGCGGGATGCTGCGGTGCCTCGTGAGGGTTGCAGTCCCGCGTGGTCGCGGGGGCGGCGGCGGTAGCGGTCCGGGAGCTGGGGTAGCCGGGTCCTTGAACCCCCCCCATGCACCCCCGTGGCTGCCCCGCGGACCGCACGTGTGACGGAGGACGCGTGTGGCCTGCCCGCCTTCAGCGCGGTCCCCCACCTGGGGAGTGCGGTCTAAGGTTTTAGTTCTTGGGGGGGATTTCGAGGCAATGAACTTGTCGGAAATGGAATGAGAGTCACCTCCTTTGCAGGTGAGCCTTCAACGAGTGCCCAAGGTCCGTTGCCTAGCGATCTGAAGATACTTGAACTTAAGTTACTATGACTCAGCTGGATGTCCAGAGTGTTGGAAGACAAGGTAGATTTGGGATTAACTCCTAGGTTTCGCGCACCGGTCAGCAAAACGGTCCACCTGGACTGTTTTATGCCGCAGATGTGTCCCCTTCGGCAGCTTCTGTGGGGGTGAGGCGTGGCCTGGGGTTGAGCTAGCTCACCAAGGGCAGAGTGGAGAACAAAGCAGGCGGGTAAACTGAGAAATACCTTGCAGGGAGCAGGGGTGAGCGCTCTACCTTAAAAGATTGGAGGTTTCCTTTACTGTGCATAGGTGCACTTCCTTACGTTTGCTCGTTAGCTACCGCGGTGTCTGGTCTGGGTGCAGGTCTTTGACAATAGTGTCCTGGCCCGCCTGTGTGTTCCTGGAGCTGGGTTGGTTTTACGGCCTGGCTCCCAGGGCAGCCTTATAGAGCCCCTTGTTGGGAACAGACTAATGTATCTGTTTAAAACCTCCATTTTGAGACCAGTGTCCTCTCCCTGCCCTCGGTGGAAAGTACCTACCAGGGCTGGCTGATCCGACATCTTGTTTCTCCCCTTATTCCTGATTGTTCTTGACAACAGTATTGTCCACCTGATGATGGATGTCAGCATTATTTGAAACCCATAGTTACGGGATTGTGTCCTGTATGGGAACGTATCCTACACCTGCTTGCTTGCTTCACACTGTGGGGGGGGGCAGTGGTGGTTTTGCCCTATGAAAGGTAACAGACTGCTCGGGGTCTCTTGCCTAGGTGGCTTGGGAACCCTGGTGCACCAGTAATAAACCTGCAACTTTGAACTTAAGTCGGAGTCCTTGTGTCTTGTGGCCCACGAGTCACAACACCCCTTACCCCCATGTAAGTCACCTAAACCTAACTGCTCTGCGGGTTGGGTGTCTTGACCCTGATTGTTATTCCCCCAGTGGTTTTCATGTAGCCTTTGTGTTGCCTGTTCACTTTCGGAAACTAGTGAATGTGGTGTCAAAAAAGGCTTACATTAAGTACTTTGCAGGCTTTTCCTGCCTCTGAGTTCTGTTATCTGTGGCACAGGAACTGCTAAAGTAACAGATTATACTTGAAATTATTGGCATCTAATCTTCAGTCTTGCGAATGTATCAAGTTTCCTTATTTTTGATCAGGTGAGATGCATGTGTGGAGCATAGATGGCTGCTAACTGAATGCCACGTGGAACAAAGACACATCAGGTGGAGCAGTAACGGTAATGGGGAACTTTCTACCTTTCTAGGTTGGCGTGCCTTGTTCTGGTGGGTGTTGATTCATTTGTGCTATTTCAAATTCTTAACCAAGTCTGTGCTTGTCAAACTTGGTAAATTTTTTTTTTTCTTTCAGGGTGCCCTGGGTAAGGAAGCCAAACGTGATTTTCACAAAGGTTAAGTGAATCATTAAAATCTAAAGGAGTCTGGAATATTAATGTTTATGCTAAATGGTGAGGCTGTGAATGTTTTAATGTGTTTCTTTTTGGAGGTTAGTAGAGCAGTTAAGTCCCAGAAACTAACATTTAAAATTATATAAGTCTTAACAGTGAAGAATGATACTTAGTGCTGTCAGCTACAGCCTTTTAAAAGGGGTGCTTTCTTCAAGTACATAGCCTGAGGGTATGGTCAGAATGCACTGAGCACTACACCAGGAGCCAGAACACAGTGGCAAGCATGACCCAGTGCCTCCCCTTGGAAACTTAGTTAAATGTGGAAAATGAAGTTTACTACACATCCAGAGAGTGTGTTTGACTAAGTAAAGGAAACGGAGTTCACAGAATAGGTGTAGTGTCATTTTTGCAAGACAGTTGGGGGACTATCATGTAGAAGCATTGGACTAGAAAACTGATAAAACTCCAAGTTCAGATACAATTTTATTTAAGCTCAGCAAGCTACAATGCCAGACTTATGGCTGCTGTTTAAAGCAAGGGGAAATCAATGGAGTTGACATTTACAAGAAAGAGTATAAAAGGTGGGCGAATTGGAGGCTACTACAGTAACCAGGCAAGAGTGGTCACCTTGGAGCAGTGCGGTGGCAAGGCAGTGGAACTTGGTATTATTAGCAGGGGGCGTGCTTGGGCTCCATATGGGGGGGTGGGGGTAACGCAGTAGGTAAACCAATTGAATTTTAATTGCCTCTGAGAAATTGTGGCCTCTTGGCAACATAATGGCCAGTAATCTTACCTAGAAATTGACTTTGAGGCTGTGGACATCAATCAGATATATCCAGGTTAGAGGAAACAAGGAGTTAGAGAAACTCTAGTACTGGGTAGAATAGGATGAACTGCAAAGCAGTATGAGTTTGCATTATAGCCTAAAACATCCTTGGATTTGGTGACATGTGGAGGTGATTTTAGTGAGGTTTGGGTTAATGGAAGGGAGGGGGTCCAGGCTGACTACAGGCCAGGAAAATGGCTATGGGATATTCCAGAGGAGATGCCCTGTAACAGATCACAGATGGATGGACAGGAGAACTTTAGCAGTTGGAGGGGGGGGCGAGGAAATAAAGATGTCCTGCGTGAAGTGTTTTATTTCCCCTGTAAAGTGGATTGGAAGGTCTGAAATAGCAGTTAGGTAAGATGGAGAAAGCATCTGAGGTGGAGGGGCATGAGGCTTACGCTTGAGGTCAAATAAAATCCATACAATGCCTTTTTTTTTTTTTTTTAATGAAAACAGGACAGGGATCTAAGAAATCAAAAGCAACATTTACAAACAGGGCTTTTTTTACATTTGTAAATAACATGGGACTGAATGCCACAAAATATTACAAAAAACACTTAAAGGAACAAAAACTACAGATTGAGAGAGGTACTTCTGTCCTGGAGCTCATTCGCACAGGCTGAGGACAGCAGGGAGGCTCTTTGTCCCATGGGATGTGCTGGTACCCAGCTGCTGGCCGGAGTTCCAGAATGTTCTACAGAAGTGTCAGCTCCTGGGACTTCATCAAATTAAAGTGAACAGTTTGCTCACATGACTAGTACATAATAGACAGGAGACTCATTTTGCAAGAAGGAATCTAGGGCCATCACGTGTGACATTTTTACAAGACAATGTTTTCAGTTATCAAATAAAAAGGCCTTCAGAAATAGGTCATTAAACCTTTAAAAGAAGTAGCAGATTCGAATTCTATGTTGAAGGAACACTTGCAGGTCTGAGTGAGTTAATTCACAGTTTCAGAGTAAAGATGGCACAGCCCCTCACCCCAAGCCCCTCTCACTGAGGCTCAACTGTTTTCATGCGGGAAGCTTGGGTTGTCTTTGTTTTTCCTGTGTGTTTTGCAGTCAGGTTGCTTGTAGATGAGTGGGTTTTGTCCTCCATCAGACTATCTTTAGACCCATTTTTTCTCTAGAAGTTGAGACAAGAAAAATCCAGAAAAGAAAATGCAGCTAAATCAATCCTAATAATTAGGAAATACTAAGGTGTTTACATTTAAAAGACTTGAAAAATAAGGTTCCTCTATCAAAAGCTGTTTGAATATTGTGTAACAGCAAACAACATGATTGTATAACTAAAAGTAGAAAAGTTCACCTGACATGTGCAATAAATTTTACTCAGATAAGTTTGATGTGTGTCTCAGTTTATTCTCCCAAATGTATCACTTCATAGTTTTTGCTAAGTCAGTCTTGGGGTTAGATGTAAAGAAAACAGGAGTTAGTGCTTGATCTTTGATGACCCTGTCTGTAGTCACGGAATGGACAGCCCTAAAGTAAAGTCATGAGACTGACAGTACCTCATACTGCTCCTCCTGTTCTTCCTGCACCTATAGAAATAGTCTGGCCTGTTGGATCAGTCTATAGTTTATTTTTTCATTGTATACCCCCCAATTCAGGGTTCTCTTAGGACTCATTCAGGCTTTAAAAGCCATTCATGGTACCTTCTGTCCGTATCACTGGCTTAATTTGTTCTGTTGGGATTCAACACTAGCATAGATTGCTACAAAGTTGGAGCCTTAGAGGACTAGAGTGTGAGAATGGACAGGGAAATTGAAAACCACAATCAGAAAAACCTAGAAAAGGAGCTGGAGATTACTTAGAAATACCTTGTAAGCTTGTCTAAGGTTGACTTTTTTTTTTCCCCCACTACCTGGAAACCTTAAGGAAGTAATTGAAGTCCCTAGTGGAAAGACACCAGGGTAGATTATAGAATGCATCTTTGCTGGCTTCAAGTGCCCCCTTTCCCATAGCCTGAAAGCCCTGCATTATCTCCCTTGACTGCTCACACCTAGCTTGTCCAACTGCTTCACACCAAGATTTTGGGAAGCCTTTGGCTTTAACCGGATCTTTATTTTACCTTAGTTATTATATGCCTAGGCCAGGAAAGTCACTTAACTCCTGAGCTGTACAAAGGCAGTGAACCAGATTTAGCCCATAGGCTGTGCCTAGTGCTCAGATATGACCTGTCATTTGTGGTGTGCGCAATAGGAATTCAGAATTATTTACATGGTAAGTTTGGGGTCAGTGCAATTTTTCAGAGTAGGCATGTGTATTAGGTATAAAGTGAGTTAGATGTTCCTTGAGGTTCTTAATAGTGATTATTTTGGGAATGGTGGGAAAAGCAAAAATTTAGTTAAGATAAATATTTATGCTGAAACCATAGTGGAGAAAAAAAAAGGGCAGTACTTTATAATCCTCAGTAATCGTAGGAGATAGGTTATTCTCCACATTGTCCCAAGACTTAAATTACAAGGAGACAAATGAAGGGTAGTCTGAATGCAAAGCCTGTACTTATCTTGGATTGACTTGAAAAAAGTTGTTAGGACAACCTGTTAGCTCTCCCCAATTTATTTTAATTGAATGGTAGGCAGAATGTAGTAGTTATGATTAACATCCCCATCCCCCAGATTCCTTTCCCCTACTGAGGTACTCTCCCAGCTGGTCTGCAGTTCAACATGACTTCCCAGAAACTGTCCTCGACTGAAGAGACCACCTTGACCGTGTTTCTTCAAATGACTTGCTATGTGGTGCACATGTATAGGTCCTACCCCTTTGTTTCCAGGTGGGGTGTATCTGAAAGGCCATCCAGGCTCCCTGAGAGATCATCTGGTGCCTCTATTGGGACTAATTCAATGCTTGGCCTTGGTCATGGCCTATCTTTCACTCCCGACAAATGGCAGTCTAGGAGCACTTTCTGAGAAACTTTGCCACACGGATGCCCATCTCAGGAATTTGTCCTTAAGGAATCTAGCCCAGGCTGGCACAGGCTTTTTCCGTCCTCGCTCTGGTCATTTAACAAAAGAATCAGTAAAGGAAAGGTAGTGCATGACAGGCACCACTAGCATCTGTATTAGGCCATCCATGCACTCCTGAACTCAAGCACAGCACCATATACAGCCTAATATTATGAGAGGACAGTAGTTTCTCAAAGGTGATTTAAAAAGGCAGTCACACCACTGCAAACAGGCAGATCTGTTAACATTGCTTTTTATCAGATTAACCTATCCTCTACATTTTTTGTATTGAAAATACATACCATGAAAGATGGAGTTAGACACCTTTCCTGAATGTACTGCGGCATTCCCCTGACCTATGTCACTGACCTTGGTGTTAAACTCCCATTTAAATAGGATGTGAGTGTTTGCCTGTCTGCTAGCAGGTTACAACAGTATCTACCCCTTTTCCGGCTCAAAATACCTAAAACATTTTTCACTAGTGGAGCCATTTTCTCTTTACCTTGACACCACACAATCTTAGCAGAGTTTGTCCTCAGTCTCAGCTTGTTTAAACCTGTACTACTATAGTTCTAACAGTTCTTCCCAGGTTGTACCAGTCTTGATCACACACCTTCCACATTTTTTTTCTTGAGACTAGGTCTCGCTATGTTGCCTGGGGTAATTCTGATCCTGTGCGCTCCAGTGATCCCTAGCCTCAAACTCCCAGGTGGCTGGGATTACAGGTGCCCGCAACACACCCAGCTGCTTTTTCTAGGCCAGGTCTGGATATGTTGCCCAGGGTAGTCTCGAACCCATAAATTAAAGTGATCCCAAGCCTTTTGCCTCCCAGCACTTGGGTTACAGGTGTGCGCCACCACACCTGGCCTTTCACATTTTTGTATATATATTTTTTTCTTTTTTGAGATAAGGTCTCACTATGTTGTCCGAGGTAGTCCAGATCCCACAGACTCAAATGATCCCCAGCCTCAGCCTCCCAGTAGTGGGATTATAGGCGCCTGCCACCGCACCCAGCTGCTTTTTCGAGACCAGGTCTGGCTATTGTTGCCCAAGGTAGTCTCGAACCTGCGAACTTAAGCGATTTCTGGCTTCTAGCCTCCCAGTGTGTGCCACCACACCCAGCTTATATAGATTTTTAAAATAAAGAATCTCAGCATAAAGAGTCATCAGCCTGTCTCACCAAAGGAACTTTCATAAAAGTGCATCTCAAAATTGGTATCAACACAGCACCTGAAACCTACCTAGTTCTTACCTGGTGTACCGTAGAGCCACCGGAACCCTGCGCATCTGAAGAGCGGGTCACAGGAAGAGGGGGGACTAGGTCTGTCTTCGAGCTGCAGAGAGTGACAGGGTGAACACCTGGACCACGCCAACAGTCAAGTGCGAGCTGAAGAGGGCTGAGCCGTGGGAAGCACGTCTCACCTGTCTGTATCCCTCAGAACACCCACCGCACTTTGCACACAGGTATTTAATAATACATGATTTTGAATTAGCAAGTTCAGGCGATCTTCCCAAAAACACAGCAAATAGAGGAGCCAATAATAAAACATGAGTGTAGTTCCCAAGTCCTTTTCTTAATCTGATGTGCTGTATTAGTGGCTTTGATTTCTAGGTCTAGAGAAACATTTTCTGGCCATTCTTAATAAGCCTATAAGCTACAGAAAGCCATGCTCTACATTTTATAAAGATAAATGAAATATGAGCTAGCCTATTTCCTATTTCATTAATGCTCACCAACATTTTGAGCGTTGGTTTAGGGTGTAGTAGTTAACAGTCCTACCCAGCAGTATTAAGTACATGCTAGTTCTTCTGGACAAGTGCATAATTATTTCCTTAACATTCATTTAAAATAAAGCACCTATCATATCAAAAATACGGCAGCATTCTCAAAGTAATCACACGAACTTTGTAGTAATGCTTGATGTGGGAAAGGGAAGGACATCAAAAAGTACCAGTTTCCCTCTATCTGATTGCATTATTCACAACAAAACAGTCACACCTTCTGGCTTACAAGCCCTCAGTGTACAGTTCTGGAGGCTGTGACACAAACTGGGCCACATCAACACTGTGCACTGTGGCAGCCACAAGCCACTGGATCTTGGCATTCACACACAGCAGCTGTGCCTCATATACTGCACAGCCACATCACCGCAGCAAGGTCCACTGGACTGCTGTTTCCTGGAGCCCCAGAGGTGGCCACATACCCCGGCTACCTACTTCACTTCCGAGAGGACGGATCGCTCCCCGTCAGAACACTGGGACCTGCGATACTGGCGGTAACTTCGAGGCGAGTGAGAATGCCTAATGCGGACAGGGTCACCCTGGGTCCTGAACAAGCATCGGGAAACAATACACCAGAGGTCAGAGAGGGGGGTTGGAACTCTGCCTTAATATTAAAACCAAAAGGCAGTGACAACTTTAAGAGTTTTACAAAGAACTGACCCTGTTGGGTGTGGGAAGCCAAAGAGGCTTAAATTTTGTATGTTAACAAAGAAAAACGACTCCCTTAACCACAGTAAAAATGAAACTCAGTATATAGGTGTATGTGTGTGCATATTGTTTAACTATCATATTTTAGGGAAATTATTCCCTACACTTGGGTCTCTCCAGTAGTATGCATGACAAAAAAATACATATACAATATAGACAAAATGGCATTACAAAATAAGTTGGACAGTATTTTACCTGTTCATTCAATCTTCATTCATTCATACTTAGCCTAAAAATGAGGGTGGAAGGTAGGGGAGAGAAGTAACAGGAGTGCAGAGGAAGCATGGACTGCAGAAAGGGAACAGCCAAGGAGACATCCGCTGTTTCTGACCTGGCAACAGCAGGTGTGAAGGAATAGGTCATCTGGCTGTGTTTGGCACTGAGTGTGATTAGGAAACCCTGTGAGGTTTTCAGGAAGCAAGTTTGTGTGCCTGTCCTATGGCACACAGGAATTGTGTCATAGGCAGTTTATGACTGGTGTTTGGGCCAAAAGTTCTCTAGGTGTAAGACTAGTGAATAAATTGTGTTTCCAAGCAATGACTATCTCAAAAAAGGGATTCATATTTAAAAACCGGTATAAATCAGAAATTCCCTCGTATCTACCACATAGAAATAGGCAGTTAATTGGAAATGACAGTGGTTGTAGAATAATTAGCCTTAATAAACCCTTTCTCACCTTTTTTTCTATAGTTATTTATGAATTCCTGTTAAAATATATAGACGGACTGACCACTTCGTGGAACACCACTCAGAGTTAAGAATGACTTCACTTTTAGTGCTAATGAAACTTAGGAAGTGATTTGTGAAGATATACTCACTCTATTTTAGTGTAGGGAATCTCTTTTAATTGCTCTTCTGACAATCCAGAAGGATCCACAAGCTCCTTTCTAAAATGAAGAAGAGCAGAAAATGGAGGCTGAGCTGCTGGTATAAATACATTTCACAACAGGCAGGTTTGTTTTTCTCTACTAATTTCATTCCAAAACATAGTGTTGGTGAAACAAATAGAAATATGTATCAGAAACAAGTATATGAAAACTAGTAGGTATTAGAGAAAACAGTGGGAAGAAAATCTTTTTCTGCCACTCTTCTGCCTTACAGTGTTGTTCTACCCAGGATGTCATGGGTCCCCAGTCATTCCCCAGTTCCTTCCAGAAGCTCAGTTTCTCTCTCTGGTAGTAGGTGCTTTTTTCCCTTCTGAACCTGTTTTTCTTGGGTTTATATTTTAAATACGGGCCTGTGTGAGGCCCACTTATGGGGGCCATTAACTGGCCTGAACGGTTATCAGGGTTGCCTGTGGATGGGCCATGGACACCATTGGGCACCCTTGCCAAGCTTGTAACAAAGTGGGGAGAAGGCACAGAGTGGGGTGCCAATATATGGGTGCATTATTGATGGGAGGGCCATACCCAAGGGGAGCAATAACTATACAAAGATGACCGATGTTGAATGAAAATAAGAAAGCGTGATTGCTGTTGGTGTCAGTGATCTTCCTCATAAATGCCTTGAAGTGATTCAAGTCTGAAAACAATGGATTACAAAGGAGACAGGACTCACTGGATATGCTTCCACAACTCTTCTTTGGCTTGGATGTCAGGACTTCTCCTGCAAATAGAGAAATGATTCACTTCCGTGAACATGCTTTATCTGACAACCTGACAGTTCATGCCAGTTGCCCTACAATGGTCAGAGTTCTCAGACTGTTCTGCTAGCTGAGAACAAAGAAAGACTGGACAGGGAGAAGTAAGGTGAATGGTTAGTGTAAAGACAATAGTATTTATCTGGTGGCACCACTGCAGGGGAAAAAAAAACAAAACAAAACATAAAACCAGCCATGACTACGGTTTAATCGAATGAGAATGAAAGCCCTAGACTGTGAAGGGAAATCTGCAAGGCAGGGATTCCCATTTTGGGGCCTTCTAATTATTTACAAGTGAAGGTAAAAGTACCACTTATCCTGCTTATGTTTAATAGGATGACTCCCAGCATGATCTGTGATTATCTAGTAGAAGCAACCACATGGGAATGGGGATGAGTGGGACAACTCAAGTCAGAGACATTACATCTCTCCCACATGGGAAGTTGCAAGGTTTTTAGGTCAAATCACAGGCTCTCAAATGCTACAATGTAACCATGGTTCATTCTATTACCACCTATGTACCTTTTCCCAAACCTAACTAAATATCCCATAAATCTCTCCTCCTGTAAGAATTACTTCAATAGAAATGATACTACAACCACTAGCCTCTTAAAATGAGATATCCAAAGCACTATTCTTGAACCCACACTCCCCATCACAGCAAAGAACACTAGAATCTGTTATCACTACAATGGTTGCCACAGAATGGCTGTTTTCCCCTGGTGAGAAAATAAGCTTTCATCAGTCCCCTTTAAAAAAAAAAAAAGTCCAATAACAAGAATCCAAGCCTTAGCAAAGCGAAGACACTATAACCGACTATGTCCTGGGAGTTTACATCTCAAAATCTGCTCATAACCTCTATCAGCATCTTTGGGTGCAATATCACTTTCAATATATGATAATATTCTAATTTTTCCCAGTTCAAGAAGGAGGCATTCTTACAAAACTCTGCATCTTCAGAATAAACTACTTTCTAGCAACTGAGCTGACTGTGTTTATTTTTTCCTTTGTGGGAAAAATATCTTGCCAGGTAACCCAAAAGAAGTCAAACCTTGGAAGATACTGGGTAAGGGGGTGAAATCTTGGTCTCAGACACAGATAATATGACACTGATAAATGTAGATTTCACTGTAAGAATAAAAATTTTTGCCTAAAAATATTCTCAGTAATGCTTTTTTGGAAGGATTTCTTATTGGATGCCTTTTCTAAAATTGAGCTAGTCTGATTTACTAAAAAAGTGTATTAACCCATTCAATGATACTGCCAGAGAAGGTGCTCATATCAAGAACCACTGAGCAATTATTCCATTGTATCTATGCATGAGCATCTGATTCTCAGAGTCACCCAAGTCTAAAGAATTATGTAACATCTAGGTTAAGACATCGTTCTACAGGTAATCACACTTATTTAGTACTATCTTTGCATTAAAGTAGGATTTCTCAGCCCCAGAGCTACGGGCATTTCAGTGACAAGCAAAAGCATTGCTGATAAAACTGCCCCACATAAAACTACTGTTTGAAGGTACAACCAAAAAAAGAGGCCAAATTATAAAGACCCAAAGGAAAAAAAAAAAAAAAAAAAAAGGACGAGACCAGCAGGTCTTGCATTGATCCTGCAAGAGAGGCAGACATAGTGATTGGAGGGAGGGGGAGAGAGAGACAGGGAGCGCAGTGCCAATATACGGGGGACATTTACTGATGGGCAAACCACACCCAGGGGAAACTAACTACCCAATGACCAGTGTTGTATGGAAATAAAAAAATAAAATGTAAAATTAAATACCCACAATGCAGGCAGTGAGAGAAGGTCAGAGATAGCGACAGTGAGGCAGGACAACAATCTTGAAAGAACAAGGGAAGTGATGCAGCTGGTGATACTTCCCAGGAGGTATTATTTCATGAAAAGAAAGTGACAGAAAAGTACTCTGAGTAGAAGAATGGAGGAGGTGGGAAAGTGAGGCGAGGTCAGGAGAACATGCCTGTCATGTCAGAAGTCAGGAGTGCATGTCAGGAGTCATGTCACACACCACAAGTCCAGAGATAACAACCAGCATATACATAACTGATACTAGAATATTTCCCTGTTGGAATTACAGGCAGTTTTTTTTTTTTTAAGTCACATTTCTCTAGATATCTTATTATTTTAGCCAAGATAATATCCTTACCTTGGTTATCAGCAAAGATTTAAAAAAAAGAAAAAAAAAACAAAAAAAGAGGTATTTTCATGTTTTAAAAAAAATTGTTTTCTTTCCTTCTCACCTTGAAAAACTTAGCAGAAATATTACCTTAACCAACTCAGAACATGTCCTTTTAGCTATACTGATCCTACAAGATTCAGGAATTTAGCCAATCTGTTTAAATTCTATAGCACTATCAGCCAATCATTAATTAAGTTTTGAAATGAACTAGAGTTTCAAACAGCTTGAAGGTAGGAAAAAGCTAAAAACTAAGGCAGTTAAAAAGCTAAAGAAAAATGCAAATTTCTTCCAATTGCTAGACCACCTGTGATTTAACGAATGCAAAGAAAGGCTACCTGCTAATGAGGAATATATTATTTTTATGCTTACATCTGTACATACTTAATAATTTAGGATGAATTCATGATCTCCAGCTCAACATCATTTTGTGGATATAGAAAGCTGTGGGACTGGACAGGCATTTTTCTTAATTAAAAGGCCCTTAACGATGCAGATGGTCACTTCAACTCTGCAAATAAATTTCTAAGGAAACAGGCTCATTTGCTCATAGGCATGGCATAAATACACACACAGAGTTCACTATTAGTACAATGTTTTCAAAAGTATCCCTCATCAACACCTTATGTCAATAACTCACTTTAAATTGATAGTCATTTTTTTTAGAAATTAGTTTGATGGAACATCATTTAGAAATTATTTTTCTTTCTTCTAAAACCCTAAAGATAAGAAAACTTCATAAAATTACAGAGGGTTTAAACTTCTTCATTGCACAGTCATCATCTCCCATTATATTTGACAGAATATATTATACTTCAATACATACTCTATGTATATGATAGTATGTAATATATATTATTTAGCACGTTATACTAAAAATAAGAATAGCAATTTACTGTTTTTGTGATCTTATTATTTTTGTGGTCTTACTGACCACTATTTAAAAAGGAAATTTAACTGAAAATATGTTACAAAGAATTCAACACACTTAACTCCTCATCAAGTCCCATGTGATTAGAATATAGACATTCAAAAGCTGTCTTGTTTTTCCCCGCCTCCATTTTCCACAGAGTCAGCAACTAGGTGCTGAATGTCATTCAGGAGTCACCTCCAGGGACTCCTTGCTAAATATTTACCTCATACACCACCAGAATTCCATTTCGGGGACTGGCAACAGCACTGGACCACCTCATCCTCCACAGTGATTTTCCAATGAAATAGTAAGATTATCGCCACCAGAGGGAGCCAGAGCCTTCTCACGCACGAGTTAAACCCAGGACAACTGAGCCTCAGTGCCTACTCAAAAGATCCCAGGAAATAAAGAAAGCAGTTTCATCAGAGCTGACATTTTGCTTCAGCTTTGTTAAAGATAAACAAACAGGAGCATCATGGTGATGCAGCTGAAAAGTGTACTAAATTAAATAGTACTTCTCAAATGTTTTCCTAGATGAGATCCAACCCTATATGAATGAGCTTAATGTTTTTAGGAGAGCTTGCTGTCTGTTTTCTAATAATGAAAATTATTTCCCCAACTTTTAACTGGATATTAAAAGCAATAACTCTTGTTTGGATGATGCATCATAAACATTCCGACCTCCAGTGGGTAATTCTCTATGTGGAGTCAGTCATATATAACCAGTAGAAATTCAAGAATATGGGCATATAGGAGAGAGGCATGGTCTGCTGATAGCAGAAATGCCAAATACACTTATAAATATAAGTGAAAAACAATTTCACTTTTTTAAGGAAAAATTGATTCTCATAAAACCAAATTCTAATTTATATGTAAATTGACCCAACCCTACTCTCTAGATATCTCCTTCTGACCTCGAAAAAAAAAAGTTAAATGCAATGTTGGGATTCTAGAGATTAAACAAAAACCCAAAGAAGTTATAGTTCTGTATCACTGGTGTTACAGGAAATGGACCAATCTCTAGTTAAGATCTCCATGTCGCTCTTGCAAAAATATTACTAGCCATTGACATTTTCTCAAACAGGTCCACCAAGTCAAAAACATCTGTGAAAACTCATTTTACTAAAGATTCCTACAAAAGGAAACAAAATGTTAAGCCAGCCCATATTGGTAAGGCAAAAGGACCTACTGACCAAACTGGTTCAGTCTAGCAAAAAATTGTAGGTCGGGTGGAGAGAAGTTAGATGAATAGAAGTAATGAAGTAATGAGACAAAATGTTAAAATGTTAAAGACTAAAGGACATAAATATTCCAAAAGAGACATAAAAAATAGTTTACTATTTGCCCTAGGATGCTATCCAAAGCTAGGGAAACACAGATCAGTTGATTTCAGCATCTGGGAGAATGTGGGGAAGGCTGCACGGGACCGTTTAGACAATGGCCATCCCGTGCCACCCCCATTCTTTCCCATGCGGTCCACCATACAACATACCAGTAAAACACCTAAAAATCAAGTCCAGTTCAATCAGGTAAAACAGTGTGCCAGCAATTCATGGTGCACTCCAGATAAAAATGAGCTACAAAGAGCCAATTCAAGATCTGTGCAACAAGGTCTCAGTGAGACCAGTACAAAGTTCCACACCCAAACAGGGTAGTAAAACAAACAAACAAAAAACAAAATAAAGAGATTAGAGCTATTTTAATCTGCACTTGTGCCACAACAACAGTAAATGGCGCCCAATATTGGGCACAGTATATGGGAACTCAAAAGTGTGATTTTTTTTCTCTTAACTTGCATGTCTACTCCTCATTTCTTTTCTGGGAGCTGAACAACCCTCCTTTGCTTACTTAAGCTATACGAAGAAGAGATAAAAGGCTTGAAATGCCACAGCTGCCCCTGAACAGTGAATGGAAGAAGAGATGGGATTGACCAAGATGGCCAGCAAGGTGCTCCAGGACTGGTGAGCATGGGAAACTCTTGGGGAAAAGAGAGAAATAAGATAAAAAGGTCATAAAAATAGTGAGGCAGAGTCTGTCTTAGTTTGTTACCCAGGACTAGGGAAACACAGCTTAAAATCTCTGGCATCTGGTATTAATGTAAGAGACCACCTAAAAAAACCACCCAATGCCAATGAAATTCTTAACACCATGGTTAGTCATATATACATAACCTAAACATTTTGCCAAGCAGTTTTTCCTTCTAGGAAAAAGGAGAACTCTGAGTTAGATAGCCGTATCACATCAACAAAATCTGATAAAAACGAACAGGTATAGTGACAGCTGAGACCAGCAAAAAGTAAAATATATATATATATATATATTAAAAATGATTCTAGTAAAATAAAAAAATACTGTCTGAGGTAGGTGAGTAAAGAAACCCTACCAGTAAAACATCTAAAAATCAAGTCCAGTTTGATCAGGTAAAACAGTGTGCCAGTAACTCACAACACCCTCCAGATAAAAATGAACCACAAAGGACCAATTCAGATCATGCTCTGTGGTCCCTGGTCAATGAGTTGATTGCTCTCTGATCATCATCAAGTTCTTCTGTCTCACTTCTTCTTCATTCCACATGTGACTCCTAACACCTTATTTGTATTGTTATAAATTTCAGAAAAATAATAGTAATTTTTCATTTTCTTCACAACATTGATCTGAGATAATCCGTTATCTGCTCTGACTTGGACTTGTATATGAGATTTTTAAAAAGCCTCAGACTCTAAATTTAAATCCAAATTAGAATCCTTCTAATTGCAGTTAATCTAATAAAAGAAATACCCAATTTAAAGAGACTTCTTTAATTACAGGCACCAATGGAAATATGAATCTGTCCATCCTCAGTTATTTTAAAACAAAATATACTAAAAAACTGTTTTTCCAATGCAGTGATAGCGTAAGTCTGTGATCTTTGACAGAAAGGAAGCACAACTGCTAGTTTTCTGCCAAAGGGCACTTTCTTCTGTGGTTCAGGGAGGTGGAGTACTTTGAAATTTTACATAAACATTACAGTATTATCCTAAACATACTATGATAAATTAAGGAATCATGCAATAAGATATAAAAAAAAGCTAATAAAAAGTGAGAAATGTCAATAGAAAAAACAAAGTGTAGGACCGAAAAAATTCAATCAAAACAAAATAAAATTGGAATAAAAGCAATCTAGTATAGTTAAATTGCTAAATACTATTAATTACATTAACTGGAAACAGTCAACATTTCACTTAAAAGGCAGAGCTGGACTGGAATTTTTTCAAAGACAAAGACTTTTCCTTTGTAAAAGCCATAGTACATGTTTGAAGCACAGTAACTTCAGTTCAGCTCAGTCAGAGGGGAGAGAGGGGGGAGAGAGAAGAGAGAGGGGAGAAAGGAGAAAGAGGAGAGGAGAGAGGAGAAAGAGGAGAGAAGAGGAGAGGAGAGAGAGAGGAGAGAAAAAGGAAAAAGACATACTTAAATCTAAGCAGGTTTCTTGGCATAACACATTAAGGGAAAATACAGGAGTGAAAACACTTCTCAGATATTAAAATTTAGCCAGTGTCAGGAGATAAATTGCACTTTCCCAACTGTTCCTTTGAAAACTAGTGAATTTTGCATTTGACATATGGAAAAAATACTGAAATATAAGAGATCATGCTCTGTTTGTGAGATCATGTGTCTATGTTTTTAGTTTGACTTACCACTGCTATATATACACATATACACATGTAACTTTCAGAAAGCAGAGGGGAAAAAAAGTTTCTTAAAAATGTTACATGATCAATACAAAATTCCACTGCCCAAAAACTTGACAGATACAAGAAGAAAATTAATGACCAATATTTCTCATGAATATAGGGAAAAAAACAAAACAGTGTCAAATATAATACAGCAGTACACAAAGAGTAATACATCATGGCCTAGAGAGGCTACTCCTAGGAATGCAAAGATACAACACTCTTATTATCAGTGTAGTTCCCCCACTACTAAAATGAAGAAAAGTCCATACAACCACCTCAGCAGATGTAGACATACCTAAGAACAAAACCCTAAACTCACAGAAGATAAAAGATCTTAAAAGTAGGAATAGAGGTGCCCATCCTCAATTTCAGAGCAAACAACTGTACTAGTAAATGTGACACAGTAAATGCCACCTCCCTAAGAGAACAAGTCAAAGACATTTTCTTCTCAGCACTTCTGTTCAACACTATTATTCATTCAATAATTTGCTGGAGGAACTAGTACAAAGAAATAGAAATAAAAGGAAAAGATTAGTATATAAAGGAAAGTTATATTTAAAATATGAGTAAAAGCAGAAAACTCTAAAGCACTGCCTAATAAATGCAAGCATCTAGAGCTAGTAAGTCTTAACAAGGTAGTAAGATGCAGTATCAATACTTAAAAACAATTTGCTTCCAATATACTAACAAATAATTTAGAAAATCAAATTTCAATACATACAGTTCAATACTGTTAAAATACTAGCAACTTAGGATCAAATTAAACAAAATCTGTGTAAGTTGCCAGTGAAAAGTAATTGCAAAGCACTGCTTAAAGAAGTGAAAGACCCAAATGAATAGAAGATCAAAACATTAATTTTCTCAAAATTGATCTATATATTCAACATAATCCTAATTTTTTAGTAAAAACTCTTTGGTTCAAAACTTTACACAAGATGCAAAGGAGTTAAAATAGCTAAAATAATTACATGAAGAATTCACACTGCCTTATTCAAGTTCTTCCAGTAATCAAGATAACAGGTGGCAGGCAAAAATGACTACATATAAGTAGGGAATTGATTTTCAAAAAAGCATGTCAATGAAGACAGTCCTTTAAGAAAATGGAGATCAATTAATTCTAGATGAATCACAGACCTAAAAGTAAGAGCAAAATTTCTAAACTACTTGAAAAAGACTTAAGATTTCTTTGTGATTTTAAGTTAGGAAAATATCCCTGAGAGTGTAAAAGAAATAAAATATAAAAAAGCCTTAAAATGAAAAAAGATACACTTGTCTTCATCAAAGTTTAAAATCCCTGTTCATTAGAAAACAACATTAAGAACATGAAAAGTAAACCCCAAACAGGGCAGACATGCTCACCACAAGCATATCTGGAAAAAAAAAAAAAAGCAACTTTTATCTAGAATATGTTAAAGAGTACTACAAGTAAATAATAAAAACAGCAAACATCCCAATTAAAACAGGGCAAAAACCTGAACATCAACTTTAAAAATGAAGATTTGAATAAGCATCAGTCATTAAGGAGATGCTAAATGAGAACTACAATGAGATATGATGTCCAGCCTATGAAGCAAGCTAAAATGAATGGTGTAGGATTGGGACTCTCATATAGTGCTGGCGGGGTTGTGGGGTGATACGCCACCTTGGAAATAAGTTTGGTAGTTTCTATAAAATTAAATATACAAGTAACCTGCAACTCAACAACCACAGCCCCAAGTATTTATACAAGATACACACTACATATACATGGGTATAGAATGTTTATGGCAGCTTTTAGCACAATAGTGAAAACAGGAGACAATCCAAATGTCTATCAAGAGGAGAATGGACACACAAATTGTAGTATGTTCACACATGGACTAATACTAAGAATTTTAAAGAACTATTGATAAAGAAACCATTATGAATTAATCTTAAAACCATTACGTTGACTGAGTGTAGCCATATTTTAAAAGATGATGTATTTTATAATTACATTTTTATGAAGTTCAATAACACAAAAACTAACCTACGGTGATTGAAGTCAGACAGTGGTGGCCTGTAGGGTGTGGCTACTAACTGGAAGGAACACAGAGAAGTTTTTATTCTATATCATGACAGACATGATGGACATATCAGGCATATATCTGTCATTGGCCAGTACACCTTTTTTTTTTTTTGAGACTAGTTCTTGCTATTTTTGCCTGTGAAACTGCAGGCTCTCGTTACCCGGGGTACCACAGACTCAAGCAATCCCCAGCCTCAGCTTCCCAGGTAGCTGGGATTACAGGCGCGCGCCACTACACCCAGATATTTTTTGGAACTAGGTCTCATTACGGGCCCCAGGTGGGACTCGAACCGCGATCCCTAATCCCGGCTGCTTCACAGGCTGAAGCTTACAGGCACGAGTGACCATGCCCAGCCCTGGCCAGTACACTTAAATGATAGGATTTTGTTAGGAGTCATGTGTGGCAAAGAAAAAATGAGACGGAAGAGACTGACAGTGATCTGTGAGGCTAGCCCACAGAACGGGGATCCTGGGAAGCATGTCCAGGTCCCACTTTAGAAGTTTTAAAGCCCCTTATATACCCTGGCAGAGAAATGATGATAATGAGGAAGTAGTAATTTGATTTGCAAGCATAAGTGACATATAGCAGGGGTACAGGTGATAACAGGAGAATTAACCTGTGGGGGTAACAGTCATTAACTAATATGTCTCTTGGCACATTCCAAGGAGGTAAGGAAGATGGGTTACAGGTGAGAGACATGCTGTTGCCCACCCTCTAGTGTTCCAGAGGGGGCTAGATAGATAAAAAATGTTCTTTTTATTTAAAGCTCATCTCTCAACCTGCATCACCATTCCACAGGATTTCACTGTATATAAATATCACTTAAACTAAAAGTTATTCCTTAGATTGTTATAAATGAATATGAGCTCATACAACTGATTACTATTAAATTACCACAAATTATTAAAATCCAAAAATATTTGCCCTATATTGGAATGGTGTGACTGTGATACTCAACCTCTTAAGGTTATTTTATTTATAAATGAATTGTTCCATTTATTCAATATTGGTAATGCTGCCTGTAAAGTTTTCCTCCTCAGAATTTGTATGTAATTTATATATAATTATAATTTATAATTTACTTTTACTTTTTAATAAGTTAAATTTAATATTTGCAGTTAATTAAATTCAGAATGCATTAGAAAGGAATAGAAAAACTGCTCTTTTGAAAATGTCTTCAATGAGGTCTTGATTCTCCCACATCTCCCTTTTTAATGGAGCTGGGGATAGGTAGTAACCAAGACAAAGAAAATGATTAATTTATGCTGTAAGTTGAATATTTTAACTAAGATCCAGAACCAAAAAAAAAATGATGAAATGAATAAAACTTTTAAAAGTGTAACACTACTTAGAGATTACTTATAATTCACTATTATAAAAGAAACAGACATCACTCATTAAGTGGCACCACTGATAAAAATAAATCACAACTAGAGTTAACTGCTAAGTAAACAGAAAGGTTCTAGGGTTGAGAAGAGCACCTCATAGTCATACAGGCTTCTGAGATGAGTCCTCTGCAGTACCCTCCAATATCCACTAACCTCCACTAACCCCTGGCTGGTGCCCAGCTTCCCCCAGAGACCCATGAGTCTGCATAATCTTTTTCTGAACCCATAACCTGGAGCCTGCCTTTGCTTGGCCTGAGACACTGATCCCTCCGTGGGCAGCAACTCTGGACATCTAACCAGCTGGGGTCACCAAGGGCGGGGGGCCTAGTCCAAGATCACTTTGAGAAGATGCATGCTTTGGGAAGTGAAATGTGGTTGGGGACTCTAAGTGAAGATGATGCAGACTTTAAAAAAAATTCATATAAGTGGTATCAGATCAAAAAAATTAATCGGAGGTACTGAGAATCTCCTCATTATGAGGTAATTTTGCTCACACAAGGTACTGCCTAGCAACAGAAGCAGCAGGCAGATGTCAACACTGGGGCATAATGAATCACTCATTGATGACTGCTCCCAGCTGTGATCCATGGGAAGATGTCACTTCTGACTGTGTGGAACAAGATGTCCCAGAAAGTGGCAGCACAGAATGGAGAGAACTAGCAGGAATTCACCAACACTCAGACTCCAGACAAAGGAGACTACTGCTATTCATGTAATTGAAGAATGTATTTTGGTTTCAAAACAAACCAAATATGGTTTTGCCTTTTTTTTAAATGACTTTTTTTGGGGGATGGGGTATAGTCCAACATCTACAGTTTTGAAACTGGGTGCCTCCCCCCCTGGGGTTGTGGCAGTTAACAAGGTGTCCCTCCTCCATTGGGTGGTGGCAGTTAGCCAACCCCCTTAGTGTGGCAGTTAAATTACCAGAAATGGCAGTTGAAATGGGAAGTTGAACCAGAAGCAGGGGGGATAAAAAGGCAAGGAGCAGAGACTAGGGGTACACAGAAACCTTTTGGGAAGGAGAGAACTTTGGGAGAGAGAGAACTTTTGGGAGAAGAGATACGAGAATGGCAGGTGGGTAAAGAGTAGCCCAAGTGATGAGACTGGGCAAAAGTCCCCTGGAAGAATGAGTTGGAGGTGACATGGTATCTGGCAGAGTGGCCAGTGTGGAGAGTATGGCATTGTAGCACGGTGATATGTAAAGCTAGTACCTAGAGATGGCAATTTGGAAAGCTGATTTCTGCACCAGCAATTTGGAAGAAGTTTGAAGCACCTTGAAAAAGTACAGCAGTGCAGAAAACTGTAGAGAAAAGAAGAAAAGAGAAGATGCTAGAGAAAGGTCTGAACATTGAGAAAAGTGCAGACCTCTAAGGTTTGGAGGCAAAGGGGCATCACTGGACTCTGCTTAGGACTGTTGGGCCAAAGGGTGACTTGAATAAGACAACTGGCCATTTGTGGCTTTCAGAAGAAACTTTTCATTTCTTGGTTAACTTTCCTTGTTAATAGTTTTCTTGGTTAACTTTCCTTGTTAATAAAATCCCTTGTTAAACTACATTTTGAGAGGCAACTGCTACGCGCAGGTGAAACGGACCTTGGTTCGTTAGTTGGAGGGCTTTTTCCCCTCCTTTTCTGACTCGATTTCAGTGGCTTTTGCCTCCTTTTTTTCTGACCCAATTTCAGTTTCTGATATATAGTTAGATGAACTCACAAAGTAAGGTAGTAAATGTGACAAACAATGGGATAACTGTGGTTGAAGGAATATACTCAAGTTGCCTTCAAAGAGACAGCCCACTCTTCTCTAGAACCTACAATTTCAAAAGCTCAGTGTCTTACAACCCACAGATGGGAAAAGCTCACATACGAGCGAGATCGGTGTCTGGACCGTCTATTGTTGGGGTCCGCCTGGGTCTTCTCCTTCTGTCTCCTCAATACAGCTTCCCATTGTGGTGCTGAGTCCACCATGTCATTCTCCTGCCTTATTCTGAAAAGGAAAAGCATTGACAGAAGTTACCATTCACAGGTACAGCACTTCGCTTTCAGTTCATCCTAACTTTTTTGTTAAGAATCATTAAAAGGTTATCACCTTATTTGAAAGTTATTGAGAAATGAAGTTATTTAAAGCAACATTCTACTATAACTGCTCAAGAATGTATTAAATATTATACCCATAAGTATATAAAAGTAATATTTATATTTAACTATGTAAGCATGAATTTGCAAATTTCAGACTTCTATGTGTCAAACAATACATTTTTAAGTTTTGGCTAATGGAACAGTCATGTCTGCTACAGAGTTTATCATGAAACAGTCAAATCCATACAAATTGTTAAAATTTTTGTGGACAACAGTTGTCAGAATATCCACTTTTTTAAGATAGAAAACTAAGTGCAGAAAGCTAAGTGCGTGGCTCAATCCCCTGGCCACCCAGAGCGCATGTATTGGCTGACCTACGGCTCCTCACTGAGTTCAGAGAGGGGGCTGGGTGCTCAGTGTGGCAGGGGTCAGGTAGCCAAGGGGAATGAGGGGAAGGGAATGCAGGTGTCACCAATCCTCTTTTTAAAAAATTTTAATTATTTTTTTTGTATTGAGGTAACACTGGTTTACACCACCATGGATGATTCAGAAGTACAGGAACACACTTCTTGAATGTATGTTACACATCCCACTCACCTCCAAGGCTCCCTAACAGTCCACTGAGACCCTTCACAATATTCTCCCTCCCAAACTGGGTGTGGTGGTGCGCACCTGTAGTCCAAGTGCTGGGAGGCAAGAGGTCAGAGATAGCTTGAGTTCATGGGTTCACGAATACCCCGGCAACATATCGAGACCTAGTCTTGAAAAAAGCAGCGTACAGTAGCGGGTGCCTGTAATCCGCAGTAGCTGGGGGTTGCTTGAATCAGCAGGATCAGAACTACCAGGCAACATAGTGAGACCTAGTCTCAACAAAACAAAACAAAAATCCAAATATTCTCCCTCCCAACTCCTCTCCCTTGCTCTGCCTCTCTCAATTCCAGTCCGATATCTAGACTTTAATTGGTTTAGTTCTGTTTCATTTCTCTGTATTCCACATCTGGTATTTGTCTTCCTCTTTCTACCTTATTTTGATTGGCATAAACTTCTCCAGTTCCAACAATGTTGCAAATAACACAAATTAAGTTTTTTTCTTTAAACAGCCAAGCAGTAGTCCATTATTTATACAGAGCACATCTTAATCCACTCCTCAGGCCTGGGATGCTGAAGCTGTTTCCATGTCTGGGTATTGTACACAGAACTGCAATGAACATATACCTTTGAATGAGTGACTGTAGATTGATTGTTCAGGTAGAGACCTAGGAGTGGAATTGCTGGAGCATGTGGTAGATCTATTTTTGATATTTTAAGAACCCTCCCTACTGCTTTGCATAAGATCTGGAGCAGCAACATTTCTACCAAGAGCTAGAGGATTCTTTTTTCTTCTCCACATCCTCACCAACACTTATTTCTGTTCTTTTTGAAAGGAGACTTTCACGGACGTGAGGTGGTTTCTCATTGTGTTTATGGTTCACATTTCCTTGATAAGTGTAGATGAGTACTTTTTCATATGCTTGTGTGTCATCTGTATGTCTTTTTTTGGAGAAGTTTCTATTTAGCTCTTTCTGCCCATTTTTGACCAGATTTTCTTTTTGTTTAGGTCTATAAATTCTTGTAAATTTTGCGTATCAGTCTCTTGTCATCTATGACATGCAACTATCTTCTTCCATTTGGGTGTTTTTTTATTTTAACGATAGCTTCATTTGCTGTGTTTTTTAGTAGTCCTATTTATTTTTGCTTGGCTGATGGTATCAAGTCACTCAAAGATATCACTAAAGCTATATCCTCTCATCTTCATTAAGATGGTCCACAACTCTGGAATTTCAAAACAAACTCTTCTGTTAGGTGCTAAATTTTCAATACAATCTACAGCCCTAGCAAAACCCATCTCTGGATCACAGGCAGGTTACCGAAATTGTGGACTTTTGGTATCAAGAATTTGTAATAATGAGTGTATGGTGCTGAAGGGGAGAAAAGGGGAAACAAGTAATTAATGTGTAAGCTTAATTAATGCACAAACATTGGGATGCCCCGCAATTATGTTCTGTAGCTGTGAGTACCCCTTGCAAAATCAAACACTTGTTATTTAAATATCTAGCTTCTATTTTACCTGTGCTCAGAAAGCTCTCAGGTGTTCATTTCACACACTGATGCATCCAGGAGTTAGGTTGTCAGCTTAGCTGTGAAAAGTAACTGTCACTGAACTGCGACTACATGAACAGAACTGCTTCAAAACAGCAGTTTAAGAAAAGGACACATTTGGGGTCATTTCTCTCCGCACAGCTTTCGGTTGCCCTGTTAGAAAACTCAGCAGACTGGGTGGACAGATGACTCTGCTTATGAATACAGGGACACACAGAGGACCACTATTTGTTTCATATATAATTTAATCAGAGATAATGTAAAGCAAATTCAAGTTAAGAAGAACAGCACCTTTACAGGGAGAAACTATTTAAATCTTTCTAAATTAAAGATTTAATTTAGATTTAAGATTTAATGTTATGTAAAAGATGATTGTAACACTCTTGAAGACTGAGTTCTCTATATTTCCTCATTAAAGCTTCATGTCTACTATTTGAAAATTAACAGAATACACTATTATTTACAGATTTGAGAATATAATCATAATCCCCTCTTGCATGGCATGTACAGACGATATTAAAATTGAACATATACTGCTATGGATTTTAATATCAGATATATTTCAAGAAACATATGAGAGCCTGTACTACTTGAGGTCATCATCAGTAATCCTTTCTTGAAACAAAGGTTCCCATGAAATTTGATGTGCATGTGTGTGTGTGACATGTGTGGCTACAGCTCCTCCTCCCCTCCTCAACAGCGAATTTTCCTTTTCTTCCCATGGAGGTATCACTAGTTTGGTTCACTGCATGTGTGTATTCTCATAGAACTGACACACACAATTCTTTGCTTCATTTAGATAGCCAGTCACCACGAGGGCTCCTAGAAGGGTTCAGTTCTGGACACTCCAGCCTGAGAGACTTAGAGGGAGGCAGATATACTTGATGTCAGCCTGGTTAGGAGCTATTTCCTTTCCTACTTGGTAGGCATGCTTTGCACTGCCCAAGGATGGTCACAAAACCCTAACCCTCAGCCCAGGAGTCCTCTAGACTATAATTTCTATTCTGAGGTTAAAGCACTGCATAGTTCATGAGGTGCACAGAATTTTACAACATCAATTTTTTTCCCCAGAAAGTCAACACCTTTAAATATTTCTGAGAATGCAAACCAAAACAAACCCTAGAAATCTAACTGCAGAACTGAGGCTACCAGAAGGGGTGGGTTGAAGGTGGGGGATACAGTGTGGAGGGAACCCAGTGGACTGCAGGGGATTGCTGTGGGTGTCTTGGTGATATGGTACATACACCTCAAGAGGGGTGAGCCTGTACCTCTGAATCCTAGATGGTGGTGTATGCCAATGTTATCCCAGCAAAATTGTTAAAACTGAAATTACTGTATTACACAGCAACCTAGTAAAGCTACTGTTACTTTAACCAACCAAATAAAACTATATTGCACAGGTATAGTACCGTTGCCTACTTAAACATTTGGGTTTTTCTAGCCCTTTATTAACAACACAAGATTGAACATCCTTCATACCATTGCATATATCAATCAACACGGATATACACAAGATGATTCACAAAATACATACATTAGGTCAAAAGTTGAAAAATTTAAAAATAAAATGCATTTGAGATGTTAAGTCTGCTACTAAAAGTGAATCCATATACTCCTCCCAGAGAACAGATGTTGAAAGGAAGCACAACCTGAGAGGAAGGTAACCTGAGAGGAAGGTTTATTCTCTCCTGCTGTGGACTTCAGCTGGCCACCTTCAGAAGCTGATAAAAAAAAAAAAGTGAAACTCCCAAATACAGGCACATGGGTTTCCTGTACCTTGCTAGTACATACTGACATAATCAGGAAGAATTCCAACCTATGACATGTACCTTTACCTTTAGCTTTTGTTTTTCTAACCAGAAAGTCTATAGTGAGGGCAGTGAAATTCAATGACTCTCCTTGGTACCCACACAGGTCCCAAAGACATGCCCTCTGCTGGTGACACTATTCATAAGTAATCTAACAAGGTACATTAAAAATGGAAGGCTCACTGGAGAGCTCCAACAAAGGATTATTTTCCAGAGTCATCAGTGGTGTGGCTGCCTTCATCTGTAATGGGTTTGAAATTACAGCCTTACAAAAGGCCTCTGGTTAATGAGGTCTCATTACATGAACAAAAGTGTCATTTCTTCCACAGCTGACCTGTTCAGAGAACACAGGAGGAAAAGCCCTACCATAAGCAGTAAGAAGGTTGTAACATGCAATCTTCAAGAGATGAGTAAACAAACTCTTTTGTGTAAGAAAGCTTTAGAAAGAAAATGGTGTCTCCTAATGATACTACTTGTCTCATTAGCTTTAGGCATGGAATATACAAATGCTGTTTTTGCTCTTTTCCTGCTATGTTTTAATTTTAATGAAGGGATTTATATGCTGAATAAAATTATTGAAATCACAGTATCAAGATACTACCCTTCAAAAAGTCAAAATATATTCTAACATGGCAGTCATGTTAGAATTCATTTTCATTGTTGGGGCATTCATTTTCAAATGGTGATTTTATTTTCTTTCTTTTCTTTTTCTTTTTTTTCTAGAATAGGTCTCGCTATTTTTGCCCATGTAACTGCAGGCTTCCATTGCCCGTGGTACCACAGACTCAAGCAATCCCCACAGCCTCATCTTCCCAGGTAGCTGGGATTACAGGCGTGCACTACCACACCCAGCTATTTTGGGGGACTAGGTCTTGCTATGTTGTCCCAAGCAGGACTTGAACCGCGATCCCTACCCCCAGCCGCTTCATAGGCTGATGTTTACAGGCACGAGCCACGGTGCCCAGCTTATTTTTAAACTAGGTCTCACTATTTTTGCTTGTAGAACCACAGACTCATGTTGCCCGGGGTACCACGGACTCAAGGAATCCCCAGCCTCAACTTCCCAGGTAGCTGGGGTTACAGGTGCGCACTACCACACCCAGCTAATTTTTTGTAACTAGGTCTGGCTAAGTTGCCACCAGCAGGACTCGAATCGTGATCCTTGGTCCCTGCTGTGGCTTACTAGGCTGCCGCGGCTTCCTAAGCTGCCGCTTACAGGCATGTACCACTGTGCTCAGCTCAAATGGTGATTATAAAGGTGAAATTAAAAAATACTAATTTTTTTCCTATCTCTTCAATGCAATAATTCTACACTTATTGTATGTTATCTATTTCCTCATTTGTAGCTGCAGAGAGTTAACATATGGGGTCAGAAACCTTATCATAGCAAGGTTTTTGTTTTTTCATCACTGTGTAAAGGAGAAGGCTGCTTTAGAATAGAGCATACTCAGATGTCTCCAAACAGCAGAAAGCAATTATATTTCCTGCATGTCTCCAAATTTCAACATTCTACTTCCCAGACTATCCAGTTAGACTTTTAACTGCATTTGACACTTAATTAAAGTCTGCAAAAGCTTATGAAGATGAAATGCCTTGTAATTGTTTGATAACAATAATGAAGATAATGACTATTCCTAGTCTCTCTTTTCCTGTCTTCCCAATTACGGCTCTCCTCTACTGCAAGACTTCACTATACGAATTCTTTCACAAGTCCTCATCGGCTTTACTTTGCTCTTTACCTTTACTGGGGCAGTTCTGTCACTAAAGGATCTTTCCTTACCCTGGTTCATTTCTCAGGCACTGAGACAAATACTTGTTTAATGTTGAACCTAAGAAATCTCATGAAGCAAATGCACAATGAGCTCAAGGATAATGTGCTAAGTCCTGTCACCGGTCTCAGGGACTCTTGGGAACCTGCTGACCTTGCTGAGTTTTCTCCTAATCTCTGAAAGATCTCAAAGAGCCTTTCTAGCTTCAAAACTCTTGTGTCTCTGTGTTTTATTTCTAAGCCGGACATGTTGAAACACATCTATGCACTTTGACTACAGTGTAACTTTCCAGAAGATTGCTTCACATGGCCACTCCATTGCTGATATTAAACTTGCAGGTCCCAAAGGATTGTGAACTTGTATTTTTCATCAGCTGCACTCATTTTTAAGATCACCTGTTATAAAACAATCTTCAAATTTTTTTTTCCAGCAGATTTTCTTCCCTAGGGAAATTTATGTTGTTTCCAGGCATCTGTCAGCATTTTCCCTGAAGGCCAGCAAGCAAAAAATTCATTTGCTTTTTCCACCGTCCTCCATCACCAAATTGTTCTTATTTGCTCTTAAAGGTGTTTCTGTCTATTCTACTTATTCCCATGTTCTTCCTCCTAGCATGGGCTATTTCTGATGCAATTTCCCTTTCAAACCTTTGTTTCCCTAATTTTTTAACCTACTTTGCCCTCAGTTGTCTGGCAGCACCCTCTGCAGCTGTCTACACTTCCAGTTGTCTCTGTCAACTCTGATTATGCTCTGGAAACCCCAAGTCTCCTCGTCCAATGTCCAAGTCTTACAGGTCCTATTAAAATGGAAATCAGATACCAGGGCATCTGTGGCTGGTGAACAGTTTCTATGGCTTTATGGAACTGCCCTCCTCACATCTACAATTTGTGCTTCATTTACAGTCCTCACCTAAATCAGGATGCTGGAAGGAAACAGATACCTATTTTCAGGTGACAGGGAAAACATGTCAATAGTTTTAAATTTGCTATCATCCAACTTTTCCCTTAGGCACAGGAACAATAATACTGCTATCTTTTTTTTTATCACTCTAACAACAAAACGTTACCCAAATCATGATTTCTAGACTCATCCTACTCAGCTGAATGGGCCCTGTATGCTAAAGAGACACAGAGGACAATTTCTTCTTTTAGAAAAGTCATATGAAAAACCTCATGGCACATATTTAGAACCATCTTATTCCATTTTCAGATACAGACTCCCTAAGACACCTAGAAGGCAAGAAGAAACTAATAACATACGTGGCTGAACCAATGATTGTCAGAAAATGTTTTGTGTAGGGTCAAGTTCCACAGCTACCCCTGACTCCACTCATACCGGGCAGTCAAACAGGCTCACTAATCTATGAGTATTTGCCAATTTGGGCCCTTTTCTACAATTTAAAGTGCATCCATTATGCCCTGGGTCTTCACAAGTCTCCTGTGAGCAGGTAGGGTCATCAGTACACATTACACATTAGAGAGTTAGGCTGAAGGCACAGCTCCAGACACAGCTCCTCAAGCAGGGTCAGGCCCACAGTGTGAGCCTAGCTCTTTGATCTGGGCCCTACACATAACATGCACACATGCTCACACACATACACAGTCTGTATATACAACTCATGCTTACATGGCAAAAACAATGGAATAAAATAAGGGAATGCCCCAAAGGACCCTTTATTGTCAACTGAATCTAGTCCTGCCATCACAACTAGCCTTTCTCATTTCCTTACTCTTTTTAAGTCTCACGAGGCTCCGGGGTTACTGCCACTTTATGCTTACACACGCCTCAAATCTCCCACTTCAAAATCCTGAAAGCCCAGCAACATACTAACGCTGATGATTGAATGAGCCACAAATTCTCACCAGCGAATGTGCCAAGAACTGCTGACTTCATTAATAGCACAATGTTGCATTCTATTTTGAGTGTGAAGGTTTATTTTATTAAACTCAAGGTATAGGAAGGGAAAGCTATCTGTGAAAGGTTTCACTCTATTGAAAAAGGACCTACATATATCCCGAACAAGCTCAAAGTTGCCACGAGTCCTGCTATAAGGAGGTAACTGACTATTGTGATCTCAGGTCTAAGATTCAAAATTCCACTCGTAAAAACTAATATAACTTAAGAGATTACATGTATTAACACTATCTAGAGACCACATACAATATATTATATATATGTAGATATATATATATTAAAAAGTCAATTATGTACAGAATATGTATTTTTATCTATAACCTAATACATTTTATATAATTACATATACTTACATATCGTGTATATTAACATACTTGATTAAATATATTATTGTTCTGTACATGGTAGAGTCTTGATTTGATAAACTGAAAAGACTAGTTCACAGAGTAGTATTGCAAAGTAAGCATCTCTAAAGAAGTTTTAAGCACTTTAGCTTTTTTTAACAACTCAGTAAACTGAAATAATAATTTCATCTCCAAATATCAACCTATCTTTCCTATCCCGACTATAATGGATACTTCATAATATTCTGGGACTCATACAGACACCCTCTTTAAAATTTGATAAAAGTTAACAGACTATCAATAGAAAATTGAATACCTTGGAAACAAACACAATTTTACATATAATTTCATGGGATTGCAATCTATATAAATCAGAGGATAAAAAACAAGTTCTTATACATTTTTATAAATGTTATAAATTTGTAAAGCTAGGGAAAGTGGAAGGATGGAAGAAGGACTAAAACAAAAGTGAAAAGGACTGGAAAAGGGATGGAAGAGAGAAGGGTCAGGGAAAAAGGAAGTAAATCCAGAGGCAGATATAAAGCCCTATGTTTCTCTACTCCCAAAGTGTGCTCCTCTCTTATATGCCATTTCATTTGATCTTTACAATAACTTAATTGATGAAACAGACTATGTATTATAAAGCCTACTTTAAAGGTGAGAAAACTAAGATCTAAATGAAATGAGTGTGCTGCCCAAGGCCAAATACCCAAACATGTCAAATGAGCTCCAATGTTGCTTTCTTTGAGGCTTTTTGGGACAGAAGCTCGGTTTCCAGAAATAGATTTCAGAAAAGGCAGATGACAGGGAAGAAAAGTGGGTAGGAAGAAACTAGGGAAAAGAGAAACAGGATGAGAAAACATGTAACTTAAAAAGAAAAAAGGAAGGCAAGAGAATAGAGATAAAGATGAGGAACTAAGAAGAGACATCTTAGACATCTTCTTGTCATCTCAGATGTTGTAATAAGGAGCTATGCTCCGACTTCCAACTATATGTAAAGGGGGCAGTAAGTGATCTCAAGATTCAAAACCTAGGACAGTGTAGGATTCCCATTCCAGATTATAAAAATGTTCACACAGAAAGAGGTCAAGAAAAACATAAATGAGCCCCCCAATAGAGGAGATATCTAAAGACTGGTGCTGTGAGCAGCTCTGTGAAGAATCCTACACATCACACACCCCACTTGCAAACAGAACTCACACATCTGGTCTCATTAGCCAGCTTCAGACCCTAAGGTATGGGGGTGCCTACTTACATTTCTAGTTTTCTAAAAATCAAAACTAAACAAATAGATTATTTTTGACAGCAGCCTTCCAGAGTGGGTATGGGTAGAGATTTTTCCAGTGGTCATTAAAAGCCACAGATTTCATTATGGAGTTGATTGATAAACAGTGTTTTAAAGACTTGTATTTCTTCTCAAATGAAATGAAATACTTAACCATTATCCACGGCAACACCAGAGCAGCCTACATTTTAATGAGCAGACTGTGAAAAAACAATTACTTTCAGAATAACCTGAGATGTACCTGGTAAGACATCCGTGTATTAAAATTAAAAGGAAATCAGAACAGATCATGCAACAATGAGGTACCCCCTCACCCTTGTGAGAATGGCTATTGTCAAAAAGAAACAACAGCTATTAGTGAGGACTGGAAAAAAAGGTGCTCTCTCACACTGGTGGCAGACTATAAATTGGGGTAGTCGTGAGATAGTATGGAGGTTTATTAAGAAAAATGAATACAGAAATTCCATATGACCTAGTTTTGTGAATATTTTCTTAAAGAATATAAAAACATGAGTTCAAGAGATATGTGCAACCTATGTTTACTGCAGCATTATTGACAATATCCAATAGAGAAACAACAGAAGGGTCCATCAGGAGACCAGAGGACAAAGATGTGGCATGTGTACATCATGGAATACTGCTCAGCTATTTATTTTTTGTTGATTTCATATATTTATACATTGATTATATATATTTTCTAGATATCTGATATATATTTATGTGCATATTTAGTAAATAATGTACATTCATCTATAAATATATATGTACTTATACACTAATTATGTATTTTTTTCCTTACATCATTATATACCTCAACTACTCAACTACTTAAGGAAAAAAGAAACCCTGCCATTTGCAAAAACATGGATGGAACTGGAGGTGATTATGCTAAGTCCACTAAGTCAGATGGAGGAGAAAGACTGAGTGATTTTACTCCTAGGAAGTACAGGAAGAAATAAAATGACAGAACAAAATAAAACAACAGTAAACTTTTAGACTACAAGACTAATTTCATGGGGATCATAAAGGAAAAGGGGTGGGAAAGTAGAGGGAGAGGGGGCAGCTGTGTGGTGAAGGATGGAATTGAACTTCAGTGGTGAACTTGACATATACTGACTATCACGATGCACACTTAGAACTCATAGGTATAATGCAATGTTAGTTAAAAAAAATTTCTAATAAAACAAAAGTAGAAGAGAAATCCAACAAAGAGCAACAGAGGGAGTAACCACACGAAGAACCATATACACTACGGAAACTCTACAATGCCCACACCTGTGAATAATGTCTGAAAAGCAAATCTCCCCAGAGCTGTCCCTCTGCATCACCCTGCCACCCCTCACCCCCACACACCCCCATGGCTAAGGATATGGGTGTGTCAAAACGCTACCCTGGACTAGAATGATGAAGCACAAGCACTGGGGGCTGGATTTGGAAATCTTGCCAGCAGCAAGCAGAACATCAGTATCGACAAATTTGCTCTGCCCCTTTCTTGGGTTCCAGGGTCCTTTAATAAAGCACAGAGGAGTCTGGCTGATCCTACCATTGTTTGCCAATGTAAGAAAGGACACATGAAGTGAAGAGGTTTATCCTGTGCTCCCCAGAGCAGTCTTCTGCAGAAGTGAAAAGTCAGATCGAGGGAGACAATCTTCACCCCAGGCTGAAAATACAGTGGGGTCATAAGCAGGGTTGTAGTTTGAACACTCAGACTTACAAATCCTAATGCAGAATGAGCAGATTTTGGAAAAATTTAAGTGACCAGTAACGGGCTGGAGGATCCTGTGGCATCACAATGGTAATGGTACCTAGGGGTGCCCACACTGTATCTGCAGCTATTTGCCTGCCGCCACTGTTAGCTGCTGCCCAGCAGGGACTGAACAGGGTAGTGTATTTCTTCCCACGCCGGCTCTATGCTGTGCCCAAGAGCTAGAGAGCAGGTCTACACCACACACACACAGGCTCCATATGTAGTCCCAAGGCAATAATTCTGCAGGTAAGAGACCTGAGCTTCACAGCCTTCATGCCAGTGTGTATTTCAGGAGTGACTTCTCATTACTAGCCTTAAAAAAGCACATTAGCATTTCAACATTCTGAGCCACCCTCATTCTCTCACACACACTTTTCATTCAGCACAAAGAAAGTCAATGTAAAATCATGCTGGCATGGGGAGAAAAGTCCTTGAAGGAGAAAACACCTACCAGGCACATTTACGCTGGTTCAAATGGATCAGTAATGAGTTATTTAATGACTTTTTGATAACCTTTAAATGGTGTTTCCTTTTTCACAGCAAATGTCAGCATGAAGATTTTGGCCCCAAAAGACACATACGTAAGCGGCCACCTTCAGAGAAAATGAGACTAGAATAGCCAAGAATGCACTAAGCACAAGAGAAATATGTTTTGTTAAGATGCCAGCTTCAGGGGTATTAATCAATTGAGCGCTCACCTCCACCAAGTGAGATTTCAGCACCTACAATGACCCCAACATAGGACATCCCTAAGGAAAAGTCTGCTCTAACAGAGCTTTCTGGGTTATTATCAAACAAGATCTGAGTCAGAGAGGCTGGCCAAGCACCAGGGCAATGAAAAAGGGCCTTGGAGACTACCTGATTCAACTTCCGCATTTTACAACAAGAAAAGGTTCCCAAGCAAAGCACAGGCTGAGCTCCGTATCAGGTGACAACTGGTTCCCCAACATTTTTTGAACCAGACACTTCTTTGTCAGAGGGGATTTTTAGTGCACTGACAACTTTCAGCAGTGTACCTGCCTAGTACAACCCTTTTCCCCCCCACCAAATACTGCCAGGTTTCCCTGGGGAAGACACCCCCACCCCCACACTGGGGAGACAAAATGTCTCAGCAGAGAACTTTGGGTTAAAAAACAGCCCAAGAAGGTGGTACTTCACCATGTGAATACTTGTTTTCACATAAATATTTTAGAACCAGGGAGGACAGATTAATGAATGAAGCCATTTCCAATACTAACTATATGGCAAATAATGTTATTAACAAGCTCTTAAAAATGAGTCTGAAAGATAAGAACTAACTACATTTGTCCATCTAATTGTGTGTACCTGGCATGACTACTCACACTAATTTGCACATACAAACACAAAGTTGAAGTCACGGAAGCTATGAAACAGTAGGTTTCTTGTTGTTGCCTTTTTGTTGTTTTTTTTTAGTAGTGTTGTTTTTTTGTTTTTTTTTTTTTTGGCAAAACATAGTAGTATCATCTGTAAAGATACTTCAGTTCTATGAACAGTAACTTCCTGACAATCCCTTGAGAAATTCACTACACACTGTACCTAAATATAGATTTTTTTTATTACTAAGGGATTTCACTATAAAGCAGTTTAATCATCTTATAAAGATTAGACACTCATTGAAAAATTGACATTTCCTAAAACTGTGCCAGATTCCTTCTTAAACACTGATGAGAAAATGAGGCTGAAAATTACACAAGACATACATCTTCTACCACCACAGCAGCCACTGGTTCCTGAGTTCCGTTTCAAAATTACCTGTTTCTCTTTTTACGGTGATCTCGATTGGAATTTTCTGATTCACTACCACTGCTTGTGTTACAGCGTGAACGTGACCTGAAAAAAAATGTGAGAAGCAAAAGAAAAAAACACCATTTATGACAAATTTCAAAAAGGATCACGTTGGTTCCCTTAGAATTAATTGTGTTGTAAAATAACCCAAATATAAGCAGCTGTGTTATCCCTTGCCTACACATGAAGGTGTCTACAGAAACATGGAAACAGATTAAAAGCTCTCACTGTGTTCCCAGACCTCCCAACAGAATTCTGACAGAGCCAATGCTGCCAGCACCTTCGGTCACCTAAATATGAATAGAGTCCCACAGTCCCCCTGCCCTCCTTGCCCCCAACACACACTTGAGAGGTAGAGTTTATTTCCCCTTCCCCGGAATGCAGTGCTACTGCAACTGATTTTATAAACAGAATGAGTTACAAGGGATGTGCCTGTTCCAGATTTTAGGGGGCGCCACTTCCCTTGCCCCTTTCTCTCTCACTGAGAGAAAAACCCCAGGCTGCCAGCCATTCCGCCAAGATGGCAGAAGTGAGAGAGAAAGGTGGTTTTAAGGTAGTGATAACTGAGAACGGGTCCTCTCAGTCACAAAGGAAGAGACAAAAATAAGAGAAATTGCTAAGGATGCTATAGACGGAAAAAGAGTTGAACTAAAATTGACATCTGAAAATTAAAACAATATTTTATGATACTTTTAAAATAGTCACTAAATCAACCTTATCAAAATGGTCATGTAACAAAAGCAATCTACAGATTTAATGCAATTCCAGTAAAAATCTCAATAACATTCTTTAAAGAAACAGAACAAACACTACTGAAATAACATGGAAAAATAAAAAGCCTCGAATAGCCAAAGCTCTCCTGACCAACAGGAGAGAGAATGGAGACATTTCCCTCCCAGACTTTAAATTATACTACACAGTCATAATAATTAAGACAGCATGATGCTGGAATAAAAACAGATACACAGACCAAAAGAACAGAATTGAAAGTTCAGAAATAAAACCACAATCAACTAATCTATGACAAAGGAGCAAAAAACATACAAAGGAACAAGAATAGTTTCTTCAATAAATGGTGCTGGGAAAACTGTACTGTTATATGCAAAGAGATGAATCTAGGCTACTCGCTCTCACCATACACAATAACCAACTCAAAATGGATAGAAGACGGACATAAGTCCCAACCATAAACCATAAAATACATATAGAAGAAAACATAGTCAAAACACTCCATGACCTATACTGCAGAAACATCTTTCAGGACACATCTACACAAGCAAAGAAAATGAAGGAAAACAAACTGCTAGGACTATATAAAGCTAAAAAGCTCTGCACAGCAAAAGAGACAACAACCAAAACAAAAAGATACCCAACCGAATGGGAAAAAAATTTTGCACTCCACTTAACTGATGGGTCTGATAGCAACGATCCACAAACTCATACAACTCAACAAAAGTGAAGCAAAAAGTCCAGTCAAAAAATAGGGAGAAGTGCTTAAAAGAAACTTCTCTTAAGAAGAAATACAAATGGCCAATAGGCAAATGAAAAAATGCTCAACATCACTTATAATCATGGAAATGCAAATAAAAACCACATGAGCTACCACCCCATATGAATAAAAATGGCCCATATGGAAAAAACAGGCAACAACAAATGCTGGCATGAATGCCAAGAGAAAGGGACAGTCTTACACTGCTGGTGGGAATGCAAACTGGTCCAGCTACTATGGAAAACTGTGTCAAAGATTCTCCAGATACTGAAAATGGAACTACCATTCCATCCAGCAATCCCAATTCTGGGAATCTACCCAAAGGACACAAAAACACTAATTCAAAAGGATACCAGTACTCGGGTGTTTATTGCAACAGTATTTACAATAGCCAGGATATGGAAACAACCCAAATGCCCCTAAACAGATGGATGAATCAGAAAGCTGTATATATTTACACAATGGAGTATTATTCATCAATCAAAAAAGACAACTTTGATAGATTTGTGATAGTATGGATGGACCTAGAAGGAATCATGTTAGTCGAAACAAGCCAGAAATATAAACAGAAGATGATCTCACCTATATGCAGAATATAAGGAAAAGAAACGAACAAAAGGACAAGGAAAATTTAGAACTGTTAGCAGAACTTCATGAAGCACAGAGCAAGAGAGGGGGGAAGTTAAAATCAGGGGAGGGATGGACACAAAAGATTAAGATGATAGTTCACAGGTGATAAGGTGGTGGGAGAACTTCTGGGTAGACAATGCTATAAAATATTTGGTGTGTGTGTATGTGCACAGACAATCAAAATAAAAATAAACTTAAGAAAAAAAAAACAGCCACCAAAAAACCCCTCTATTTTTTTATTTACTTTTTATTGTTTGCATTTATATATCTAAACACACACACATAGTATCATTGTCTACCCCATTGCTTTCCCATCATCTCACCACACTTGCACCATCTTAGCCTTTTGTGGCCCCCCCCATCCCCGTTCTCTCTTGTTATATGCTTTAGTTCTGTTGGCAGTTTTCAGTTTTCTTAAGCATTTGTTTTTTTGTTCTTCCTATTAGACCCATATAACCACCCAGAATTGAACAAAGAGGAAATAGAGGATTTAAATAAGCCAATTGCAAGCAGTGAAATTGAAGCAGTCATCAAGACTCGCTCTGAAAATAAAAGCCCAGGACCAGACTGGTTGACTAAAGAATTCTACCAAACATCCAAGGAGGAAATAAGACCTGTATTGCTAAAACTCTTTCAAAAAATTGAAAAAGATGGACAACTATCAAATACTTTCAATAAAGTAAACATTACACTAATACTAAAACCAAACAGAGGCAACACAAAGTAAGAAAACTACAGGCCAATCTCACAAATGAACCCTCCCTATTTCTGTGCACACTCACTTAAGTCTGAGTTACACTAATCACTAATCCTTCTTCCTGCTCTCCCCCCCCCCTTTTTTTTTTATTTTTACCTCCTCCTTTGCTTTAGATCTGAGTCTTCTCCACTGTTATGGGCTTTCCTATAGAAAACAAATAAATGAAGAAATTAAGGAAAACAAAAAATAACCAATTAAGGAAAGCACATCCAAACATATTTCACTCCAGTTAATTGCGTATCTGCTTTCAGTCATCAAACATTTAAGTTACACAGAGTCCCAGTCCTATAACAGGTGCCAGAAATACACCAAATGGCCTCAGGGAGGCAGAAACCCAGTTAGGATGAAGTCTATAAATGACAATGCACGTGGCTGCTAAGTTCCACTCAAGCAAAGGTGATTTTAATAAGCAGCTCTTCGGCTGACAGTGAACCAGGCTGACTGTCATAACTGGCTATAATCTCACGGACATCAAGCTCTCACCTGGTCTTTTCCAAAACCTTGTCTCCAAATTCTTTGACCTCTAATTACCTCTTCATTATAATTCAGCAACCCACATCATGGCCACTCCCAGGTCTTCCTCATTTGTAACCACTTGCAAGCAATTTGCTCTCTGATCACAGTTTTCTTCCTGCTGACCATTTATCTCTACTGACAAGTTGTATGATCTGGACACAATACTTTACAAAGTGCCTCCATTTTAACAGGACTTCCCACAAAATGTTCTTATGAGAGTAAAATGAATGAATACAATTAAAATCACCAAATGGGACCTGGTTCATTATAGGTGCTCTATGAATGTGAGCTGTGGCTACTATTGCTTATTCTACCATTCTTTGACCTAAATAAAATCATTTGTCTACTGATCTTTTTAGCATCCTTTACAGCACTTTCCCTTTTGTTCATTCCCTCTACGAGTCAGCTTAAATCCCCATCATTTCAACAACACGGCCCCTAAATCATCTACTTTCTCTCATCTTTTCATCAACACCTTGGCCCAAACTCTTGTTCTTGATGGTGAAAACTCATATTTCTACTACTACCCACCTCATCTTTCTTCCCCAGGAAAGTAAAGGTCACCTTTACACAATACAAAAGCAATCCTGCTATCAACTCCTTCCAAAAACCAGTAATCTAACAACCAAAATCCTGAACAAAACCCAGCTGTCTTATGAGGACTGACTCCATCTTCCTCTCAGGAGTCCTTTCTAACACACTTCCTTTAGCATGTGAGCACCCTGGTCTTTTATTCTTTCAGCAGAAGTTCCCCGCTTCCTTCCACCCCCAGGCCTCTACAAAGGTTAACTGCTCTGCCCAGAATAATCTACCTTCTCTTTAAAATCACTTTTATCTCAAGTCCAGCTCAAGAACCCAACCTCAGAGACCCTTCAACTTTGAGACACAGGTCACAAGTCTACTTAGCAACCCAACAGAATTTCCCCTAACAGTGCTGGTTGCAATGGTGTTTGTAAAAATTTATCAAGTTGCTGTACACATGACATCTTAACTTTCTGTATGTGCGTTAGACTTCAAGCAAGTTTTTAAGGACCCCCCAAAGACACATATAAAAATTGTAACTACATATGCATTTGCATAATTTATAGATTTCTTTCTCAATTGATTATAAGCTCTCAAAGGGTAGGGCCTCTATTGCCACTTAACTCAGTGTTCAGCACAAAGGTGGTATTCAGCAGACATTTGTGACTGCAAATAGTGAAAATAAATTGTACTGCCAGAGCATGCTGGATTTCTTTCTCTAGAAAAGGAATGTTTAAACAAGCAGGCTTTAGTCTTCATAAGTGTTCAAAATTACACAAAAATGTCTACACAGATCCAAATGCATACCCCAGTCTGGATATGGACCAAACACTATCAAATCTTGGTCCTATCAACCAAAAACCTAAGGACCAGTGTTATAGATTCAGCCAGAACTTGATAGTTATCTATGTAATGACAGCTGACAGAGTAGGACATTTTGATATCTTCTGAAAAACCAATTATCCTAGCGTCACTGTAAAACAGAATTTTCTATACTGTATTTGAGTCCTTGAGATTCTTCTATTCTGATGACAAATCTATTTTAAATGTGAGCTAATAAAGCTACACAGAGAGCTGTGCCCACGGGCAAAGTAAATTTGTGAGAAGATAAAACTAGACCAACAAGAGCAGGCACATTCAACACAAGGCTTTTCATAGTGGAACGAAACAGAAGAATGAGTCTTTGCTCTTCTCCCTCAATGGCTGGTCTCCTTTACCATATGCCCAACAAGAGAGTTTTCAAGTGGCAGACACATAACCAGACAATCAGCTCAGTAGTTCCCCAGACAAAGAGATTCTCTTCCCTATTAACTGAAATAGCCTTTCCCCTGGATACTACCAGAGAAAGACTCCTATACTCATTCACCACAATCGTGTCTCTGTATTTCACAGGAAGACTGCAGAAAATGTCTCTCAGCATAAAAGTCACTAAGTCTGTTTCAGAAATGTATATACTACAAACTACTGCAAGCAGTTAATTTGGGGGCAAAATATAAATTTTGGTATATTTCAGCAAAACTTGGTAAACTCATTTTCAAATATATTACAAATAAAATGAGCATCTGCTCAGGGTGTATTTATTTAGCATAGGTTGACAAACTGCAGCAATCATTAAGGATGAAAAGATACCAAAATATACCTTTGAACAATAATCACACAGTACAAATTCTTAATAGTGTGATTACCAACAGCCACACCCCCTCAAGATATACATGCATATAAATGCACTTAGAAATATTCTCAGTAGAGCCGGGCAAAGTGGCTCGTGCCAGTAAGCGTCAGTCTATGAAGCGGCTGGGTCTAGGGATCGTGGTTTGAGTACCACTTGGGGCAACACGGCAAGACTTAGTCGCAAAAAATAGCTGGGCGTGGTGGTGTGCACCTGTAATCCCAGCTACCTGGGAAGCTGAGGCTGGGGATTGCTTGAGTCCGTGGTATCTCAGGCAATGTGAGCCTGAGGCTCCATGGGCAAAATAGCAAGATCCAGTCTCAAAAAAAAAAAAAAAAAGAAATATTCTCAGTAGAGTTTCTTCAGTTTTAAGGATTCCCCAAGGTGAACAACCCTTGGTAGGGTAAGAAGGCAGAAGCTCTTTTTTCCTGCCTTAAAATAAGTTTCATTATCCTCGCCTTTCTTAGATGTACAGGTCTGGGTCCAAATCCCAGCTGTATCCAAAGACAGTCCTGTCACATCTTGGAGCACAGTTTCTCATCTGTAAAAGATGACAATGCTGGGGCAGGTATTTTCTGCAGGTGTCCAGCCTTATCCTGACCCATCTATAATCTCTCCTGTACTGGCAAGAAAGTAAACATTAAAGGTTTATTTCCAGGACTCTTTTGCAAGCTGGGTTCCATATCAAGAGGCACTCAGGTGCAAGCTGATAGCAGCAAGAAGGGAAAGAGACTGCTTCAGCAAGAACTGTGGCATGTACTCCCATACTCCTGAGAAGCACAGCAGGAGAGCAGCGCAGCAGTGCCTGTCCCAGAGCCAGCTCAAGGGCAGAAACAGCTTCTGGGCCTGTGGGTGATAATCCTTTCTCTTCTTTAATTCCTCTAGGTCTCTATCTCTCTTCCTTCATTCCCATTCACACTTGCTAACAATTTCCAGCACAAATTAATCCCTCTCAGCTGGAACCATCTAGTGAATGAATGATACAAATGTCAGTCCTGTCAGGCGGTTATCTAGCTCAAATGAAATAATACAGAAAAAGCAATTTGCTCAATACGTGAAATGTGATAAATGCCAGTTATTAATCCATGGTTCTTTCCAGTCAATGCTGGTGATGCTCTAACTTCCTTTCTCAATTTTACTAGGTAAAGATTAAGTAGATCTTTCTCTTTTTATCTATGAAAGGATTTCACTGAAGTTGCAGGTGGTTTGAGAAAGCTGGGGAAAGTGGTAAAACTATAGGAATCAAACAGGACTGGACCAGCAAGTATGAATAAACCAGGGCACAGAGAAGGCTCCAGCTTCGTAAGTGCCCTGTGCATGGAGGGAATCTTGATGGTTATCTGAGAACATGATTCTCATTATTATAAGTCACAAGGTACAGTGTTAAACACAATGTAAAGTTAAAGTAAGACACAGTGACTCCATCATGCAGGTGGAAATAAACCGTCATACTGTGTGAACTGTCACACTGCCTAGCCTGCTTGTACAGAGAGTTCAAAACATCTAGATACAGATGTTTATAGCTATATTAAGCTATTACAAGCACACAAGATGAAACATACAAATACAATCACACAAACTGATCTGCTGGTGACAATATAACAGGGGTCATTTTTTACATGCTTTGAAAGGGCTTTTTCTAAGTTTCATACAACAGTGTATGTAGAGAGGGCAGAGCACAGAGTCTCAGCTAAGATTTATCTACAAATGCAATTTTGTCTTCTTAGGTAGGAAGAAAAACATTTTTATATAGTAATATGTGTCACTATATATATATATATATATATATATATATATGCTCTATGTGATATATGATATGTGCTGTTGATATATATTGCTAGTATATATTATATAGAGAACATACGTTTAACTTGTCATTCTTAAAATATAAAAAGAAAATTCTAATTAAAACTTCATGAACTTATTCTCTGACGACAAATGCTTCGGGACTGTTGGTGACAAATGCTTCAGGATCCCTAGCTTAATTTACCTTGGGGTAAAAAAAAGACTGTCATCTTGTGGGGACAGTATATCATGAGAATGTCCTGTGAGAAAACATGATTAGGACTCAGAGCTTCAGAGAAAACTAAGTGCCAATGGTTGTGCCCGGTGTGCTCAGCATACCTTCTCCTGGAGACCTGTGTGGCTATGTCATCACTCCCACAAGAGGGGTTTCTGCGGCGCCCTGATGGGAACTTGGGAGACTTGGTTTGGTCACTGGCCAAGTTGTAGAGTCCGCTGGAGTAGAAGAGGGATGGTCAGCAACACCTCTTCCCACCCAGATCTAAGAAAGTATTCACACCTGTATATTTGGTTCATGCAGGAAAATATCAAATGTTGGGCATGCAGCTCAAAGCTGACACATTTATTGAAAGAAAACATTTGGTAAGTTTAATCATAAAAGTCATTCTTTCAGAGAAACAGATTTTTTTCCCCTGGACTTCAATAGTAAGAAATGAACACATGCAGATGATGGCAAAAATGACAACTTGCATTTTAGACAAAGCTACCATATGTCAGGTACTCATAATTCATTACCTCAGTTAATATTTAATTGTCCCAAAGTACTAGGGTCCAATTACTAGGTACTTAGAGCAGAAAATGGATATACAGAATATTTAATGAAGTGCACCAAGGAAGTAGCTAGGTGCAGAGGAGTTGGAATTTGAACCCCTGAATCATCACAACCGAAACCTCCATAACTGTATCACCAGCGAATTATATAATGTATGTCTGCTGATTTGGTAGCTTTGAATAGAAAGAACTAAGGATCTTTTCAGGAATAAAGCTTCTCTACAGTCACTATTCATCAAAAATAGCTTTCAATTAGTTTTACAAGAACTATGAAATGAGGGAAATTGCCACTGGTATGTCATTGAGAGTTTACAGAAACATGTCCTCTTACTCTAAGCCATCATCATGACCTTTCAGGAAGTTTCTAATCTAGGCTAATTTTCCTTCTGTCTTTCCAAAGAAAGTCTGACACTGAGACACATCCTGTTGACTTCCACTTCAGAGCTTTCGGTCATGGCAATTTACACATCTGAATCCCTTGTGCACAGCAGTTGAAATCTATTACATAATAAATTGCAACCGCTAATCCCTTTTCCACTGTTCTTCATAAAAACAATGATCCCTTTTACCTCTGAGGGCCATTTTCTTCCCATGGTGCATGAGATTTGCTTCTCTGGGTATCAGGGCTGTTTTCATTTTTTGCTATCTTAAAGCTTTAAATAAAAAATAGAGAAATAAAAGTGAAATCATAGACTTATTTTCAGTAAAATTAACTAGTAATTATTTAAGAATGTACATTTGTTTTCCTTTGTACTTGTGATTCATTCCAGAAAGAATATGCAAGTTCGGTCAGCAAGTCGTATTGGTGGTTCATCCCTTCCCCCTTTCCTTCTGATTTTACTGACCTGACTGAAGCCAGGTCCTAACGGTTCAGAAGCTGTGAAGAGGATAGTGCCCAAGGACAATGGAAGAATCAAGAAAAGAAGAAAACAGGGCCGGGCATGGTGGCACATGCCTGTAAACGGCAGCCTAGGAAGCTGGGGCTGAAGCCAGGGATTGCAGCTCAAGTCCTGCAGGGGCATGTAGCAAGACCTAGTTCCAAAAAAATACAGTTGAGCATGGTAGCATGTGCCTGTAATCCCAGCTACCTGGGAAGCTGAGGCTGGGGACTGCTTGAGTCTGTGGTACCCCAGGCAACGTGAGCCTATGGTTCCACAGGCAAAAATAGTGAGACCTAATCTCAAAGAAAAGAAAACAGAAGATATGGAAAGAAAATTGGGATGTCCTTGCTTGTACTTGGCTCCCTCTTTCCAGCAATGCTCAGAGACCCCTGGCTCTGGACCTGGGTCTCAATCTGAGAGGTTGGTGAGTTCCAGGGCAGTTTCAGGCTACCCATGCTAACCCTTCCCTCCCACCCCCAGCTCCTCCATGTGTTATCCTTCCAAATTAGAACGACTTTCAAATCCTACTTCCTGACCTGGTATTATCTTTCTACCCTAAGAATGTAAATATAACTGAGTTGTTATTCAATACCAACAAATTGTTTTAGAAACACATGAGGAAACAGAGTGTAAGGAACTCCTCAGAAGCCCTTGCCACCAGTAGGAGACGGGAAGGGCATCACCTCACCCTTCCCAGAAGTCTCAGCCTCAGAAAAAGAGTCATCTAGTTCATTCTAATCCACCTCTAACCCTGATTTTTTAAGGAAAATGCTACATAACTTCCAACACAGGCAGATATCTTTACAGATACCTGTAAAATGTATCTATAAAGTGTAGTCACCAAAGACAGTTTGAAATGAAACAGTCATTAAAAAAAAATATATATATATAAGAAAATTTATGCCCTAGCATAAGATGTATCATAGTAATAAATAAAGTAGATGATTAACACAGCAATATAACACGTTTGAGAAAACACAGAAAAAAGGGAGATTGAGAAAAAGGGAAATGTAAGGGGAAAGCAGGTCAAAGTTAAAGAACAACAAAATTCTAGGTGGCATATTCACTGTATTCACTCCCTAAGGTATCTCTCATCTGAGTTGGGGTAGGGAAATCTTGGCAGCCTTCTGATAACAATCCTGTCGGTGAGAATGCATTTCCAAAGGAAACTGAATTCCTCCTGTACATTCTACAGAGGCCTGTGATCTGAGGATTATTGTTCTTGCATAGGATGTACCATAAACCTACCCCATATATACAGATGAAGCTGATTTGTAGCTCTAGGCCAGCAGCTGTAAGACTAACAGAAGCACAGCAAACTTCGATAGATGCTCAGGTCTCAAGAACGTGTCATTCCAAAAATGATAACTAATAAAGGGAGGGCCCTGGACTTACAGAAAATGTAGGTTAAAGTCTGGGGGAAACATCGCAACTCTGAGAAATTGCATGGCTTACAATTTTAGCTGAGAAATTACAAATGATATTCCTCCAAGCAGCTGAGTGCTTATTAACAAGCGCTGTCAGTAACACTGTTTACTAACAGCAAAAGATGGAGAAGGACCAAGAAGTCTGCAAGGTCACTTATTTCTGACTGTCCTGACACCCCTAGGAGTCTGGGGAAACATTCCTAGAGAGAAAGCGAGCAGGTGAACATGCCTCATTGTCCAAAACTCAGTTCTGTGAATGTTAATGAGATACGAAAAAATGCTGCTGCAGCAGTGTCTTCACAGAGAACAAGCCCACCTTCAGGGACACAACGTCACAGATGAAGGGAAGTCCTCTGTGGGGAACACAACTGGAAAAATGCCGCTGGGGCCGGCAACACCGCCAATGTATAGAATCACCAACTTTGAACCACAGTACCTCTAAATGCTATGAACCCACTTTCAGTGGGTTCAGTTCAGTGCGTTGCCATGATGAACACAGTGCCTTGAGGTCAGTCCATCATAGCAGACCATTTTTAGGCTGCAGGGAGTCTCCTATGCTGAAGAGTACACAAACCACTACCAATTGTACATTCCCCTTCACCTGACAGAGATGGGTCCTGATGCTTTAAATACTTCACTCATATTTGAAAGTATTATTTAGCCCACTGGCTACTTTGATCAAAAATATTAATAAACTAGCAAAGTGAAGAGATTCTTAGCCTCACCAAGAGGAAAACCATTCAGTAATGAGTTCTTTTTGTTAACCAACTGACCTCTTTATTGGTGAAGGTGCCATCATTTTAGTTGTTCCTTCATTTTCTCCATTTTCTGTGTTTGCAGTAAGCCGGTTTATGCTGTTTGATCCTAGCAGCAAAGAACGGGAAGAAAGATTGGAAAGAAAAGAAGCATGGATCAAAAAAAAAAAAAACAGAGAAAGAAGCAAAAATAATTATTTTGAAATGCTATTTAGTTATAACATGACATAGTGTATTGGAAAAAAATCCAAATAAATGATTTAAAAAATAAGGTGTTATTTTCTCTTTTTTTGGTAATTTATTTTTCTTACTGTTTGCTAACATAGCTCCTGTTTGTAGCCATGGTCCTCCCCCTTCCTTCCTCCTCCCCTTCCCCTGTCCCCTTCTGATCACTCCAGTTCTTTTCTCATTGTTAGCTGTAGGTTGATGATTGGCCTGTTGGTCTCTTTGTGTTCTTTCTGAAGCACTGCCCTCCTGGGTGAAGTCCTGCATTCCTGGAGGGACTGCAGTCCAAGCTGATCAGTTCGCCATGAATAACCTTAGGGCAAGTGGCCCTTCTGAATATGTTGGCAAACCTCCTGTAGGTCTGGTTTTTGGAGTGGCTCTCCCAATTTCTTACTGATACTTCTTTGTAGCTTTGTTCCCCCATTGAGATGAGGGAGCTCCTTGCTTATGCTAAAAATATCTTTGGATGGGGAGTTTAGTTCCAGCACCAGCAATGTTGTCGATGTTCTTCCCTCTTGTCCTCAACTGTCTTGTGTCTCCTAGTTCCGACCAGGCTCTTTTCGGGCAGATGATAGGTGTGTTCAGGGTCAGGGCCTTTACTTCTCTGTCTCTTCCAGTATATCTGTATCTGGGTTGGTGTTTTTCTCGTTCAAGTTGAGGAATGGCTGAAGTGGGAATGAACCAGAGGGGGAACCCCCCCACCCAGCCCTCCAACCTGTGCCCTCCATGTGAGAGACAGCCTCCTTCTCCCCCTTCTCAAGGCCTCCCCTCTAGGCTGTGGAACCTGGAGGGGGTGTGGCCCCTCTCACCTGAATACAGAGGCAGAGAGGGGCAGAGCCCTGGCTGCATGGAGATAGCTAGGTAGGTCTTCCAGAGAGGAGCAGCTTATCTACTCCCCCTGGGTCCTCTGTGTGAGAGAGCGTGGTCTTCGACATGCTATTTTCTGACATATACTAAACCCTCAATATAACAATGTCCTGAGTGGACTGAAGCTTTAAGATAGAAAATTCCAAGACTTTAGAAGTTAAATATGTCCCACACCACAGACACGCTCTATGAAACTGGGTGAAAAACAGCGGGGAACTGCACTTACAACTGCACTTAGGGTATTTTAAACTAGTCACTACCAGAGTTCTTTGCACCCACACCTGCAGTTGCAAGACAAATCAAGTTAAAGGCAAACAAAACAGGATTTACTTACAAAAGGAGAAAGAAGCACAGTCACTGAGGCCACAAATGGTGCCTTGTTTTACCCCATAATTAAAATCTCAGTCCTAAACACATGTTGCAAGATCATATGTCCAAAAATGGTGTCTATCATCCACCTGAAGTAAGAGTTCTGAACAAAAGAACAAGTGTGGCAAAGATGGCATTCGCCTGCAGTTTCTGGAAATTTTAAGAAGAAGCCAATCAAAGACAGCAACTGCCATTCCAAACTTGAACCAGGTATCTGACAAAGTCCAGTTTTAAATCAAGCTGTACTCTCATCTAAGATACAAGTTTTTCAAGTTCCAAATTTTCCAAGTCAGCTTATACAAATCTCAAATTTTTCCAGCATATGATTCTTTCATCAGAGATCCAGGCACCAGTTCCCAAGTTCCAAGAAAAGGCTAAGTTCCAGTTTTCAAACAAAAGCAAGTTTCCAAGTTTCTCCAGGCAGAAGCCCCCTACTCCAGTCTGTCCATAATCCAATCTTTCTCTCATCCAGTCTGCGTCATACAGCTTCTCTCCTCCTATATCCAGGACCACAGCCTACACCTGCAGGCCCAAGGCCCTAGTTGCCCTCTCTCCTGCTCACACAATTCCCTTTATCATCTCCTGTCAGACTCTACCCACAATGGCCCCTCCTACTTTCTCAGGGCAAATGGAGTCCTTAATATTTTGATGCATCACCTCCTAACATGTCTTTAGACCATCTCCACTTTAAGTAGACATTAGCAGTAGACAGTAGTATAAAACATAATTAGTTCTTGATTACTACTTTTCCTACAGTGAAACCACAAATGCCACTGATTTTGGTTGTGTGCTAGCTGGACCAGCAGAGGGTGCCCCCAGCAGACACAGGTTGTAAATATCATTGGAAGGACCGGTAGTCAGCCTAGGAAACCCAGACCCCATCCTCAGGCCTTCAGGGGCCGGTAGGGTTGTGTGTGTGTGTCTATGCATCTGTGTGTGTGTGAGTAATGTGTCTGCGGTGTGTGTCTGTATATATGTGCACACGTGTGAGTGTGTGCATGTACAATCACTCTTCTCAAGGGAAAACCATCCCATCCTGGAATGTGCAGGGGAAACAGCTGGGGAATAACTCCATGTGGCAGCAGTGTGTTTTCCTCTGAGTGGCAGGTTACAGGGGTGTGTCCACGATCTGAGTCCTTCCATACAAAGTATAATTGCTACACACTGTGAAGGACTTTTTAGAAACAAGATGAATCTGTAACACTAAAAGGACCTAATATTTACTGAGCACTTACTATATGACAGATGCTGCTCCAAGCACTTCACATCAATTTACTCAGGTAATCCTCAAAATAATCACAAGAAGGAGATACTAATACTGCCCCCAGTTTCAATAAGGGAAACAGGCATTTCTGAAATTCCTCAGCAGTTGAATGGATGGTGTCAGACGTGAAGCCCAGTCACCTGGCCCGAGATGCAGTCTAAGCTGCCATATACAGGGAGACCTGTGTATCACAGGTACCAAAGAGTTTAAAAAAAAAAAAAAAAAAAAAAAAAAAAAAAAAAAAAAAAAAAAAAAAAAGCAAAAAACAAAACAAAAAAAATGTTGATAACTGTGGTGGTCTCGCTGAAATAGTCCAGTCAGCCAGGGGAGTGAAAAACAGTCTAATCAGACTCTAGGGTGCATGGATTTAAGTCTAAATCAGGGTTCTTTGGGAGAGGGAGGCTCCCTAGAAAGTAAGTTAAAAGACTGTCCAATGAGGTCAATATTCAATAGCTAACTAAGAGAAGAAAGATTCCCTCCGGGCAACAGATGCTAAAAAACAAGAACTACTTCAGCAGCCCCAAAGTTGGCAACTACCTCCAGAGAAATTTGGAGGCATGTTTGGCTACTCACCAGGGAGGATAAATGCTAATGAATACTCTTTGGACAGAAAACAAACAGCAGTTTCAAATAAAAGTTCTGAAAATTATTATTCTAAGGAATTTGACATGGATTTAGTATCTGAATTGTATTCCTATTTTGGAATTCTGACATGGAAAGTTGAGCCTGAAAATACATGTGACATTAAAGGTAAGTTTAAATTGAAGAAACACTCAGAATCCAGATGTTAGAAAAGAATAACACTGAGGTCTCCAGGAAAACACACCAGGCATGGTCAATGGGATACAACAATCCCAGGAATGACCCCACGTGCTCTTGATAGCTGCGGTGGTCTTGCTGAAATAGTCCAGTTGGCCAGGAAGTGAAAAATAGTCCAATCAGACTTCAGGATGCGTGGATTTAAGTCAGGGTGAGAGTGAGCAGAAAGGGCTGGGATCTCACCTCAGAGAGAACTGCTCCAGCCTCCAAAAGAACTGTTCTAGACCCAAGGGAGAAGTGAAGGTCTCCATTCCTGGTCTCTGGAGAAGGAAGGGGACCAGCACCTGCATCCAGCAGTCGACTGACCACTGAGGAAGAGAAGCCAAGCAAGACCTTTGGAGAAACTGGGCCACTGGTCCTGTCTCTGACATTGTCGAAAGGAGCACCAAAGGCCCTGGGTCTGGTGTCTCTAAGAGCTGTTTGTTGGTAGTACAGTCCTGAGGACCACTCCTGATCATCGCTGCTGTCCTGGGCATTCCTGGTGACAGATGATCAGCATTTCACTTGTCTGGTGGACACTGAGTGAGGAAGCTGGCACCTTTGGGTCTTAAGCTCTTCCTTCTAAAATAAAATCTTGATTTGGCTATAGCCCTTGGTATTGGTCTTTGTCTCCTTGTTTGGTTTTTGGGTGCCTAGTGCTCCCACCTAGTTTCACCACCACTTCACCTGTGAACCATCATCCTCCTGATTCCTTGTACTCATCCCTCCCCCTCCCTGGCTGTGTATGCTTTAGTTCTATTGTCATTAAGTGGTCATCTTTTGGAAAGTGAAATTCACCTTCACCAAGACTGTTCCCCCTGAATGCTACCCTCCAAATAAACAGGCAGAAAAAAATTAATAAGGAGATGGACCAAATTTAAAATATTTTAAAGTAGGAAAATTTCAGTGGGCTTGTACTTTCTTGGCAAAAAAAATATTTTCTCATTCATTCAATCTTAATCATATATTTTTTTAGATGAAACACTAAGTGATATAGGACCCCAGACTCTTTTGTCAAGTCCCAGTCCTGTTTCTTAATCACCAGAGTCCTTGTTGGGCAGGGACATTCTTGGGGGGGGGGGGACTGATAAAGAGGGACTATTGAAAAACTATAGATAAAACCCTACAACTGGATTATCTAGAACTCTGAAGGCCCCCAGGCAATACCTTGATCATCCATTCCTGGTCCATGCCCAGAGTTCAGGCCTCCCCTCCACACCTACATCACTTGGCCTCTCCCTAGGATTTTGCCTACCAACAGAAGAGATTTTCTAAGTATGTGACCCTGTATTCCTAATACCTGGGTTCAAACACAGACTCCATCCTATTTGTAGAACCTTGAGTAAGTTCTTTAAGTTTCTGAGAGTCATTTTCCTCGTGTGTAAAATGAAAATGCCATAAACCTTCCTCCCGGTGCTACCAAAGGGGGTGGGGGTGGAGGTGGGGGTGGGGTGTGTGTGTGTGTGTGTGTGTGTGTGTGTGTGTGTGTGCAAGGTCACTGCTTTATCCATGGTCTAGGTGCAAATTTAGAATTCATCCTCAAGACAACAGGATCTCATAAAGGAATATCTACCTCGTAAGACTACTTGGTCCCTCAGGGCTTCTATCCCTGAAAACCAGCGACTCTGTTCACAGTCATGCCTGAATTCTGGCTAGGCCAGCAGCATTCAATAGTTCAGTTCCCCCAGCTGAGAACCCATTCTCTGGACTGTAACACCAGTTTCTCTAAAAAAGGGACTGGCCAGCTTCTGCAGGCACCCCATTCTCACCCCAGAAGACAAAGGTGGGAACAAACTGTCTCCCTTACAGCACTTGTGGTCATAAGATGAGCTTATTGCATCAGTCAAACTGTCAGTGAGGGCATCTGGTTGTCCACGGTCAATGTAGTTCCTTTCCTGCCTGCCTTGCTTCCTTCTCTACACCTACAAACATCTACACCTACAAATATTTGGACCCCCTCCAAACATCTGTAACACTGGCATCACCATGTAAGGTGGCAGAGTCACAAAAACCAACATCAGTCCATTCACAGTCCAAAGAAAATAACTGCAAAAAAACCACCCATAGATACTCTCTGTCTAAGAGGTCTACATCACACTGAGGCTCACACAGGCCACAGATGTAACCTGTCTGTAAAGCAGAAGGAAGAGTGAGAGAACAGGGAAGCTGGTCTAGATGGTTAACAAAGATCAGAAACTACGAGCACAAGGTGCCAGTTGGAGTGGAGTGACATGACACCAATTTCTAAGATCACAAGCTGGTACAGGTTATGTTAGGTCCTCATAGATGTCAAATCCATGCAAAGAAGGGTCTTTTAAATTGAATGCAACAAGACAGTAATTTCTAACTATGAGTTAACCAAATAGGTAGAAACCCAGACTCATCTGGTCAATTTAGACAAAAAGAATAATCTGAAAAACTGTACTGATGCCAAGGTTGCTGCAATTCAATTTGTCAACAAGAGTGGCATCATCTGAATGTAAGTTTTAAAGAATCAGCTAAGCATTGACTGGAAACATATACGCATTTGAAATCACACTGTGTACTTAATACATTCATGACAATTACCGTAGGATTTTTTAAAAGTACAACATGGAGAAAAAAGGAAATGTTAAAGAATACACAGCAAATAGAAATTTCTTCCACCCCTGATTCCCATTCTTACAAATCTCTCTGCAGGGCTATCTCTTTTGCCAGTTTCCTATGAATCTTGTCAGCAGGTATTATGTGTGACCACCCATCTCTGATTCTTCCTGTCTTTTCACATAATGGTATAATGGGGACATGTTATACGCTGTTGACTCTGCCTGTTTTGTTTGTTTTGTTTTGTTCCTAATGGTTGTTCCTAATGGTATCTTAGATACCATACAAGAAGAAATGTATTGCATCCTTTTTCATTTGCTCTCTCTGTCTCCCTATCTACATCTATCTAACCAGGACTCAAATTTCAACTCTGGTGTCCTGGCTGAGACCCAGCTTCTCTTCCCACCTATACATCGAGTCACCACATTGCCTTAAAAACATGAGCAAGACACCATCTCACAGGGTCTTGTATAATGCCAGGACCCCAGTGAGACCCAAGGACTGTTGGTTGGTACTCCTTCTCACCCTTACTCCCTCAGGGGAACTGGCACCACACAGGAGACAACCTGGAGTTAAAGAACCAGATTGACACAAATTCAAATCATGTCTTCACATTTCTTTAACATAGACATATGTAAAGGCATCTCTTGGTTTACATTATTTGAACAGTTCCCTACTAATGGATGCTTAGGAAGTTTATATCTTCTAATGACAAACAAGGCAGCCATAGTCTGCTCATATTGTAGAAGAGAAGCTATTGGATTAAAATATCCTGTATAGACGAGATCGGGCGCGTTCAGGGTGGTATGGCCATAGACAAAATGGCTATACTACCAAAGGCCATCTATAGATTCAATGCAATTCCAATAAAGATCCCAATGATATATTTTAAAGAGATAGAACAAAAATTATTGAAATTCATATGGAACAACAAAAGACCCCGAATAGCCAAAACCCTATTGACAAACAGAAGAGAGAACGGAGGTATTACTATTCCAGACTTCACACTGTACTACAAAGCCATAATACTTAAAACAGCGTGGTACTGGTACAAAAACAGACAAACAGACCAATGGATCAGAATTGAATATCCGGAAATAAAACCACACATATACAGTCAATTAATCTTTGACAAAGGGGCAAAAAACATACCCTGGAACAAGGATAGCCTCTTCAGTAAATGGTGCTGGGAAAACTGGATCAAA